>SNQJ01S0124752.1:0-26553 GCA_010110895.2 Picea sitchensis | reverse complement strand
TTTTCTTCTTAGGGTTTTAGGATTTGGTGGCCTTGCCATAGCAACACCATTAAACCCTAACCCTCTTGTCCTTAAGTTTAAGTCTTCCAAGCCATTAGTTTCACTTCAATTCACTCCATTAACCCAAGGCACTAGTCTAGAAATCATCTTGAGCTTGTTTATCCTTAAACTCTCTTTCAAACACTCTTTTACTTGAAACCCTAACTAACCTAACGTCTAACCCTAGCATCTAGAACTAACCCTAATGATGATGACGTCTTGCTGATTTTAGACTTATGTTTGGATAGAAAGTTGCGGCTGAGTCATCTCATCATAGCCATAGAGGTTTTATGCAATTTCATTGGTTGATTTGTCAAAAACGTCCACTTCTTGCCTAGCTAACCCTAAACTGCAAACAACAACAATATAGGTGATGTCACACCTCTTGATTTCTTTTTTGGCCTGCAACGTTGTGACATTTGTCATCTAATTTGATGGACTTTGAGTCATTGATTGCATCTTTAAGCTTATTTCACAAAACGTTTGACTCTTTGTCTTTCAAACTAAGTAAATTCTAGGGCTGACGTCACCTCTTGCAACAGCAATATTACTTGTGACGTCAACTCTCTTTTAATCCTAATTTAAAGTGCAAAAACTTGTAATTTGGTTGGCATTGAAGCATACTTTATCTTCTTGGGTTTATTGAGCAAAACGTTCACCTTTTGCCTTCCAAAACTAGCATAGATTAGGGCTGACGTCACTCCAATCTGCAATTGTGACACAACAAACATATATATATATATGAGCAGATTTGCATTGTGATAATATAAAGGACTTGCTTTCATACATTGAATGCCATTATCTTTGTACTTATTGAAGAAGTGATATAAGCTATTTATCTTTGTTTAATAATCATTGACTTCGTCAATAATTACATCTAATCATTGCTCATATGTATATTTGAGGATAGTCATTGATATTACTCTTGATTTCTTGTTTGGCTTGCAACGCTGTGACATTTGTCATCTTATAATAAGAATTTTGAGTCATTGATTGCATTTTAAGCTTATTTGACAAAACGCTTTACTCTTTTAGTCTTCAAACTAAGTTAATTCTAGGGCCGACGTCACCCTCTGCGTTAAAGAATATTACTTGTGACGCCAACTCTCTTTTGATCCTAATCCAAGTGCAAAACTTTGTAATTTGATTGGCATTGAAGCATACTTTATCTTCTTGGGTTTATTGAGCAAAACGCTCACCTTTGCCTTCCAAAACTAGCATAGATTAGCTTCCATCGCCACTCCAATCTTGCACCAGACGCAACAAACATATTTATATATGAGCAGATTTGCATTGTGATAATATAAAGGATTTGACTTCATACATTGAATGCCACATTATCTTTGTACCTCATTGAAGAAGCGATATAGCTATTTATCTTGTTTCATAATCATTGACTTCATCAATAATTATATCTAATCATCGCTCATATGTATATTTGAGGATAGTCATTGATATTAAGGAAGTACTCAACCTAACGGGTAGCTAATATTTTCTAGCTTTGTTTGTCTTGTCTCACAAGGTGCCCCATCGGAACATCTCCTTTGACTATCTCATCCCTCGCGCACTGGGAAAGGGATTCTTTAACTTGGTCCATTACCCCTTTATCTTTCCCTAAACCTGGGGATTACATGGGGATGTCTCCCTTGGACCAGCTATCCTAAATAGAAAGAGCCCCCATCGAGGTGACAGGGTGGGGAAGCTCCTCAAGTACCGGTTTTACTCCTTGACTCAAGCTACTTAAACCCTTCCTACAAACCGGGCGATAATCGCACTCACATATACAGCGTCAAAGATGAGGAGATTGAGTCACCTTTGGAGGCCTCATTAGTTGAGCGATTGTGGATGCTAACAGTTGATGGAGCACTCTACTTCGTGATCGACTATGCTGATGAGGATGCACTCTTTAGTACACGATGACCATAGCACGGTTCCGATACATGGGATCCAGGAGCAAATGATAGTAGCAGGTTGAGTGCACTGTGAGGATAATGGGCACCATACGTGATACAAGCAGGATTCGTGGGGAGATAGCATCTAGTGATGGGGTGCGGTGGCATACAAGAGTACCCAACAAAACAACAGGCAGTGGACAGTTCAACACACTATCTTATGTAGAGGGTGTTTTCGGGGATTCCGTGAGTTGACACTAGCAAAGGAGGGGGTCTCGAGATGGCACTCTCAACATGACCATGATCGTGGAGTCACACCACTTAGCAAAGACGTTGAGAGTTAGTGAGGTTCATGGTCATACTAGACATATTGATGACATGCATGCAAGGATGGCAGATTACTATTGGAGAGCATCAAGGCACAGGGTAGCTCTGATGGATGATTTTCCATGGATGATTTTCACACTCTCAAGAAGAGAGTGTCTATGATGACGACCGACTACCACCTTATTGACGCATTGTGGACTGTACCTACCTGACTGGGCTTTTAGGTTGTATCACAGGCCTTGAGGGGCGTGAGTTGAGGTGGTAACTCAACCTACCTGTGAGTTGGAGAGCACAGATTCTTGAGAGGCACATGCATGCCTCCTTCAAGAATCGTAGTCTGATCGATGAGCTTCTCTGAGGAGATCCAATGAGATCCACTCATCCATCCCGGGTGGACACTGATATGTCCGGCTACCACGCTGATGAGATGAGTATGTCGGAGCATACAAGGATGAGGGATAGTTCACAGAGTCATGCCGAGATGTATGGTGGCATTCAGAGGGGTATAGTGCCTTGCAAGGAGGAGACACACCTAGGGGAGCATGCAGATGTCACCATTTGGTAAAAGCAGCCATTACAGTTGTGGGGATCACCTTTCACCATTTCCGCCAGCTTGCCCTGAGATGAGAGATGGAGGTTGGTTGGACCGCTACTCTGGACCTGCTACTTCTGGCTGTATTGGATGGTTGGGATTCGGTGATGATCATAGGGGAGCATCTATCATGGATACCGATGATAGATTTGGTCTAGTCCTTGATTAATCCAAAGCATGTGATTCTCCACTCCCACACCGCAGATATGTTCTGGTATCCTTTCCCACACATTTTATCATTGACAACAAAGATGAGGAGGATAGCATGAGCAGGGCTGACGCTGATCGGCCTCACACAAGAGCAAGAGGAGACCTGAAGTCATAACTTCCAATCCTACCATGGATTCTACGCTCATCTAGCTAGCAGATGTTTGACTACATGAGACCCGTACAACTGTGAGAGTCACACACCCACCTTGGTTTGGTTTGGGAGTGGGTCCGCAGGTACTTTTCCTATGGGGCAAGACCTTTTCTTCCATTTGATCATCAGGATAGAGCATGGAGATGTTTGGATGTGTACTTCTTTTCAGAGGTGTCTTCACTGACACAGCTGGACAATATCCAATGGTCATAGGTATTCACTGGACCTAGGAGAGGAGGGTTCAAGATGTATGCGGGGGGCAGACATTCATGGTCAGAGTAGTGCAGTTGTCGCGATGAGGATCTCGGATAGGTTAGGATGGGACCCAGGGATTGCGGGATTGAGCAATTCATTGACCGATAGGGTAGAGTGGACCATTGCAGGGGAAATTCATTCTAACTTTCCATTGAGCTTCAGTGTTGGGGGGAGCACAGTGCTTGAGGGTATCTCACGAAGGTATTGCAGTGTTTCATTTTGGCATCAACATGTGCAATTGATGGAGGCCATGTTGATATCGATGGTATCTTGGAGGATGGACTCAACCAGGGATGAGGTCATGAGTCATGAGCAAGAGTTTCAAGGTGATGATACATTTCAGGATTATGCATCCCAAGGGCTAGCAGCTCATGACTTGATATGGGACCCAAGAGGCAAAGTGTATGAGTGTTCATATTTGCATGGGTTCTACTATGTATCCCAATGTGGACATGGGATCCTGCATTATTCTTGAGGGATTTACATTGCTTGAGGACAAGCAATTTCTAGCAAGGAGGACTATAATAACCCCACTTGGGACATCATCACAGCGCAGACACTTATGATGACCAGAGTATCCAAAATGGGATGCTATAATGGTAGGGCATTTGGAGGCATCAGGGGTCCAACACTCCTCTCGATTCCATCATTATGAGCCATCTCGCACAGGTTGGCTTTGCTCTCTTGCATCTCGACGATTTCCATGATTTTGACTATTTTGAGCTATAAGTTAATTGAAATCACCGAAGAGGTCATTTAGTACATTACTTGGAGGAACCTCAATCGTATTAGTTCATTGGAATCGGGAAGAGCAACACTACAAGATGGGATGGCTAGAAGTGACCTCTTGGACCGTGAAGCCACAAGGAGAGATAAGGAGCTTTCCAGAGGTAAAAGGTTAATTAATTAATTAAAGTGATTTAATTAATTAATTAAATATTTATAAAATGAAAGTCACTTTGAGGGACAAGGTGACCAAAAAGTATAAAGGAAAGGCAAGGGCCTCTTCTCATTCATTCATGTATGTTTTAGCTTTTGGATTGGCTTTAGCTAGTGAGCCCAACATTAGGTTTTGAGGGTTTTGACCTAACAAACCCTAGAGGACGCTTTGTGTGAAAGATTCCACCTAGCTTTGTCCCAAGTTTGGTCTCTGAGATGCAATATGCTCCCACACCATTCTAGTTCCAGACTCACAGCAGGATTCCACATCGACTTATGCATAGAGAGAGGGCTTAATCTCAGCTGGAGGTTTTCACAAAGGGGGGCTAATTCATTCTTGGAGAGAAATACATTGCAAGTGATTGGCAGGGATTTTGGAGATTCTATCAACTGGGTTCTTCTCTTATGTGGTCTCTCACCATCATTCCTAGTGCTTTCTGAGAGAGTATGGCTCGACATTTCTTAGAGCATTGGGACGAATTGAAGAGGAGGACATTTTTGAGATTCAAATCTAGCCGGGCTGAGGGGTTACACTTCAGATCCGGACCTCGAGACTTCACCTAGTGAATTGCTGCAAAGGTCCCCGATCTATATTCCTAGGGAGTTTTAGAGCATTTGGAGGCCTCCCTCATCAAGGTCGAATTCTATCTAGGGTTTCCAGCCAGTTGGGTGCACCATTTAGTGGAGGAATTTAGATCTATAGGTTTGAGAGTGGATTTGGAGATTTTGACACCTAGGTTGTCCTTACAACACCGGGATCTATCACTTGGCATATTTCTTGGGGTGATTGGACACTTCTAGTAGCAGGGAAAAATTATTGAGAGCTTCAACATTCTAGCAGAACATGGCACTTCCCAGCTTGGGGGTTTAGCATCTCTACCAAACTACAGCTTCTTATATAGGTATCCTACTTTGGAGGCTTTGGTGCCTTGTTAAGCATGAAGCTTTACATGTATTTTGGGTCAGTATACTCTGCACGGGTACTTTAAGAAAGGTGCTTTCATTTGGCGAATAAAAGCTATTTGGGATGTTTTGGCTCGCTCATCATATTGCATATGGTTGAGGCATGTTCCATGGTTGTCTATTCTTCCTCATTTGCCACACACACACATATAAACACATCAATAAAACCCTACAATGTAAATCAAGAGGCCATTCAGCAAGTGAACACATCTAAATAAGTAGGGCAACAAAGTGTTTGACAAAATACCACAACCAGTAAAAGTTTTAAAAAAGACACTAAAACAAGGATGATCCTTGCCTAATGGCTTGGGATCATTACAAAAGCTCCCCAACATGAATGGACATGTAGCTCAGTGTTAGAACAACCTGCCAATCAGGGGAAGGTGGGGGTCCTAGGCTCAATTCCTAGCCTGTTCAATTTTCAACACAGTATCAAAGATGGCTAGGAGGCCTTCAAAGTGTGGCTTGAGGAGAGGTGTTGGAAATAACAATCTACACTTCAAGATTGAACCCTTAAGGGTGCCTATTATGAATGAGCATGTAGCTCGGTGTTAAAGCAGCTGGCCAACCAAGGGCAGGTCTTGGGCTTGATTCCTAGAGTGTCCAAATTTCAACAAAGTATCAAAGCCAAATTGGATAGGAGGCCTCAACCGAAGTGTGGCTTGAAAACGGGCATTGGAGACAGCAATCCATGCTTCTAAGTTAAACCATTAAGGATTCTGTCATATATGGGAATGTAGCTCAACAGTAGAGCAGCCACCCACTGGCCGCAGACATCTGGGGTCCAATTCCTAGCTTATCTAGTTTTTGATACTACAAAGCACTGGTCTTGAATCAAGGAATGTAAAAGGAAATTTTTTGATAATATGCCATCTTATAAAATAACTGCGGCACCTACTTACATACGAACAAAAAGACACTCGACTGATGTTAATGGCATAGGACAGTCGCACCCTCAACAGACAAATCACTCTGATTTCTGGAGCGCTTGTATGTGTGCATGTGGGTATGTGTGTCTGTATCACGAGAGAGAGATACCTCAGAAACCGACAAAACTGGAACATCTGCTTCATCCCTTTTTTGCATGGTTAACTCTTGACTTCTGAATTCATTCACTGCCCAAAACAAAGCAATTTGCAGTCTGAGAAATAAACAATTATATCAGACAACATGCTACTTTCTACAATGACCCAGTGACCTAAAGCAGAGAATCATGTTTCTTGTCGATTTGACGTCAATCCCATTCTGTGACTTAAAGAATAACATAATAAAGAGCATAGAGTCTTATGTAGGTTTATTACTGCATGTTGCAAGTTAAAGCAACATCCAGGATCAGCACAGCATAATAAACGCCTGCTCTTACAGACAGCTTGCATTCAGGATCTCTTTGAAGTTTCAACCATCTCTGGCAACTGAATTCTACATAAAAATTAAGTCTGGGGAAAGTTGTTTTTGCCGTTATTGTTTATTTTACTCGTCCTATATCTGTATCAACTGGACTTGTTGAACTTAATAAAACCAGACGGATGAGATGGGGTGAAATGTAAGGAGGACTTGCCTTGTGCGGTTTCAGTGGTTTGAACAGATTGGGGTGAAACAGCGGTAGATCTCATGGTACACCTGCCTCCTGCCTTCCCCTTCTTCACTGAATGATGTTGGAATGATGCTAGCTTGGGATTGGGAAGTCCTTTAAATGAAAACGATAATGATTGATGTACATGCAAAACAATACTTCCCAGTAACAGCAATCTTTTCGCACAGAAATTGACCCCAACACAAAGAATTGTTATTTCTTTCTTCCGTATTGGATTCTTCGTATTGTTCGACAGAAATTGACCACAACACAGAGACCTGTCCTTTCTTTTTCCCGTATTGTTTTTTTCAATTTTTTAGACTGATGAAGTATAACCTATCATAGTTAAATAGTAAGGATATGCACTTACGACACTTTTCATTGGTTGCACCACAAATGTAACTAGCTGACTCCATTATCATTGTTCAAGAAAACCAAGCTTCACTTAAAATAGTTCATGACTCATCACCATTATTCAAGAAAAATCAAATCACTTAAAATAGTCCATGACTCATCACCATTCAAGGAAAACTAAGCCATTTAAAACAACTATAAGGGACTTTGGATTCATTGACGATATTATATATCTCGATTAGCCAAAAATTGTGACCATGTATCTTATATGTAATGTTCCCAAGCAAATTCACATGGAACTTGATTTTCTTTACTTGTTTGTTTACTTTTTGCAGGGTTTACTTTTGTAGCTGTGCTTTGGGTGTTTTATGCAAAGTTTTGTAGCATTTTAAAGACAAAAAAAGAAGTAGATCACATGATATAAAAGACACAAACAAATATACTTCAAGAAAGATTCAGATCTGACCTTATTTATTATAATGTCGGTAGATCTCACAGACGGTACAATAGAATAAGATAGATCAGCCAAAGGTGCAAGCACCCTCCAAATACAAAAATATAGAGCAATAGGGTCTCCAAGATCCCCCACAATTGACTGAAGACAACACAAGACTTAATTTCTTTCCCTGATAAGCAATAGCCTCCAGATCTAGTCTTGTTGCACCCCTCGCTGGCTGGAAAAGCTAGAGATCTTGCCTCCTTGAAGATGGCCTCCAAAACTCATGAAAATAATGTCAAAATGTAGATTGGGAGTTGTAGATAACTTATGGAACAAGTTTGGGACCAAACCCCCGATAAAACCCTCCAACTCACTTCCCCTTAGAGGACAGGTGCGCCCGGCTTCAATAATTTCACCATGTTATAGCGCAAGTTGTAGGTTGGGCAAAGCTTGATCCAACCAAGGAACAAGTGCTACAACTTGAACTCACAATCCAATGTCACCCTCGATGGTCTCAGACCCTCATGGGTGACTAGGTCACTCTAGGGAGGCGATCCCTAGGGTCATCGGGATCGCCTCCCTATATTGACCTAGTCACCCTTGAAGTGGAAGTGAAGCCCCTAGATTTAAAGTCTAAATGGAATGAAAGGTGGGAAGATGCCTCATGAAGTCAAGTAATGTTGCCCCATTGCATAGTAATTTCTCCTCGATGATTGTACATGCCCCAGACACAAGAAAATCCAACTTGTAATGATATATGTTAGTATGGATCAACATGTAAAGCTTGTTGTTCATAATTTGTAGTAGTAGATGACAGCTTATATCAGCAAGTAAGATATTCAAATCATCATGTAAAGCATGAGGTCAATCAACAATATTAATAATAAATTAGGCAATCAATATGACCTAAAATGGCACCCATGAGGTCGGAATAAAGCAAGTTGCTATAACATGTGTTTTGTTGGATTACTGAGGTGAATTAATAGAGTAATTTAATCATTTTCACCATAAAATGCAAGTGTTATATCAATAGCATTATCATCCAATAGTTGCAGAGTAAATAAACAAATGAACAAATGAGCAATCACACATATACACAAGACACCAGTGTTTTGTCCTGAAACCAGTGGGGAGAAACCACGTAATTGTTTTTCTTATATGTCTTAAGAATTATCCATTGGAAGCACCAACTTCCTCTTTGTTTTCCAAATCTAACCTGAAGGAGGCTCCAACCCTAGTTTCTCAAAGACAACCCGAAGGAAGTTCCAACTCCCCACTCCTCTGGCTACAACCGTAAGGAGGCTACAACCCCTATGTTCTCCAAATTTGCCAAACTGTAAGGTGGCTACAACCACCGCCCTTGCCCCTTCCAACCGCCTCGACATAGAAGTAGAATGATGGAACCACTGCTACACTATCACCGGAGATATATTGTTATAAACTTGTACCAATCAACCTGCACTAAACAACCTAAACCATGCATCAACCCTGTAATTCTCAACCTCGTAATCAACTCAGACAATAAATGTGCATCAACCATGCACCTCAACCTCAGTCAACTGCACTATAAACAAAATGCATAACCATGCACCAACATGTACCTCAACCTCGTACCATAAACAAGTGCATCAAACTATGTACCAAACCTGCACTCTCAACCCGTACCAGAAAAAAGTGCATCAACTATGCACCAAACATGTACAAATAACATGTCACAACAACTCCGCCCAAACAACCTATCACAACAACCTGCCTCATCAATCTTATCAACCAAATCATATCTACTCACCAAGATCAATCACCAAGACAACTCTCAAAGATGTGCATCAACCAAGCATAACATAACAACTCATAATCATCAATATAAGACTAATATATGCTTTAATAATATACCAATACAAGTATGCTACATCATCCATATAAACCATGTGTGTCAACAATAACACTAACAAGTGCTCTCCAACCATGTACCAAGTATACCAATCATGTATCAACTATTCATCAACTATGACTCAATAAGATGTACCAACGTATTATCAACTATACACCTCTATGTATGTGTCAACTCATCAACTACTTGTCTCAAACTATGTACCCATAACATGTACCTCAAACCAAAAGCTCCCTATCAATTTTATCATCCAAATTGATTTGTAACTCAGAATGGACCTAGTGTATATGATCACATACCGCAAACCTTCTTAACTTAACAACAAGAGACTAGCATTTTCATCAAACTTTTCTTTAGTCTCACATGACTAGTTTTGGATTTCGTCAACAACCCTAACTTAAAATAATCATAACCATAAAATTCCTATAGGGAATAAAGATCTGAAAATAGTACACAATGTTCTTCACTGTGTTTATGTAATTCCTCCGTGTGTCACTACTTGTAACCTCCCTTATAAAAAGGAGTTATAGCAAAATGGCATACCTTGTTGAATTATGGCTTATTCTAGAGAGAGAACTTGTATAGCTGCACCACACGTAATATTTGTTGTATGGTTCTAAAATTTTAAAGAGAATACTACAGACTATAATTTCAACCAACATATTTGGTCTTACTTTTAATTTGGATCTGTTATGAAGAAGTTAAGGATGTTTTATCCTAAACACTTGTTTTAGACTAGTTTCTTGACTAGCCTAAAACCTTATTTTCCACGGAGTGTAACTCCAAAACTACAATGACCCACCAACTGAAATTCATACCACAGCTACTACATATGTTTTCTCAATGGTATATCAATTTCACGGTATGAATAATTATAAAAAAAGTTATTAAGTAAAATGGTGAGGATGTGACCTCAGAATAACATACCCTTAGAAAGCATCATCAAAAGAATTTATCATCCCTTGAATTTCTACCTTCTTTAATTCACCTTCTCTATGAAATTATCCTTATATATATCCTTTGGTTACCCAAGAACTCCAGAATTACCATGCTCATGTCACTTAAAATGAGAGATCCTTTGTCTCTTTATGTATACCTCATGTAGCTTCCTCGAGGGGTTACCTTTTTAACCATCTTAACCAACTTTCTTTATTTTAGGGTTGAACTTTAACCACTTGTCCACTAGTAATTTATCCATTAACTTCATTATTTAAATAATTTATTTTGTATCCACTTTGACTTATAGTACGATGGATTATTAATGGATTTCCAAGAGGCAAACCCATTTCAAAGAACACCACTTACTAGGGCACAATGTCAACCACCAAGCAGGAACGGGGAAAGGCATAATGTCCAAGCACATATCATGAAATCTTAGAGCACCTAAGATACAACATAATCAAATGGCCTAAATATGAAATGATGCTCTCACCATAACATTGACTTGTACCCTCATGGAGCAAGGCCCAATATGAAGCCAACGGGTGTGGTGGATGCCATTTGTAAACTTGTGACCATATATGGTGGTGAGTGGGTTTTCCATCCATGCAAGGGTACTGCTGGTCATGTAGTCTCTCTCAAAGATTCCACATGTCTGCAACTTGAGGGGCCTCGAGACATCTCCTTAGTTATCCACAAAATAGGATAACATTTGGCTCCTACTTGGGACATGTGCTCGTCAGAGTGCATGAGAAATGCAACATCTCCCGGTAGACATGTTCTTGCAAGTAAACATCAAACTGTCAAGTGCATGATGGCTTATTCATCCTTGTTCTCATATGATCATATCAAAACCCACTCAAACTAGAAAAGAAAATTTGACATTTTTTCAATAAAATATAAACTAAGCATGAAATCAATATGCAAGTATAGTAGAGTGAAAATGAAATGCATCTAAACCGGGTATGAGCAATCAATATGAAATGCAGGGAATCAAATGACTTACCTTATTTACTTGGGGCCTTGGGGCCCTAAAGATCATGTGTTGATGGTGTTATGAATTCATACAACCAAAGGCAGTAAATCATTTGATCCTCTCATCAAAGTATCTCCCCTCATGCATAATCATGTAATACAAAAAAGTTGGCATATAATAACTATGAGTATAAACATATAATTGATCATGAAATAAAACTCATGAAGATGGGTGGAGGGAGGAAACTCACTGAAAGAGAAACCATCAGCCCTAATCACATCCCGGCCAAGTGTAGACACAAGATTGATCAATCCATATTTGAAGGGGGGCTACTATATGCAGAGGAAGGGTCATCTTCATCCACGAACAAAGACTCATTGTTTTTCGAGGGCTGATAGGAAATGAGAGATTGAAAGAATACTGCATGGTCCTTTGGAGAAGAGGGTAAGATGTAAGGAACCATATCAGGTGTAGAAAAAACACCGCCTCTTCCCCTGCGAACCTCCATGGAAATCTCCAAGGTGAAAATACTTCCACTTTGAAGAATAAACCTATGACTTCTCTGAGATGGCCATAACCCCCAAGATTCTCCTTAAAATCTGAGCACAATGATTGGAAATCCTCATAAAACAAATATGCATCCTCAAAAGGGTATGCACCAAAGGATGATCTAAGATACTTCCAGTATGTTCTGATAAGTCATCCTCGAAGGGGCAGAAAAAATATGTAACTATATTATCACTAGGCTGCCAAATATTTGAATTATATATGTATGAGGACCACTCCTACAATGATGAAAACTCAACCCCCTTACTTGAGAGCTACCCTCAATGTCATAAATGGATCTATATCAATACTAAAGAAACTCACATCCCATCTACATCTCCCAACCCGTATGAAATCATCAATGTATAGATTCCACCATGTCTGAGGTCCCAGACAAGATCATTCAGACGTCGAGACTAATCGCTTTCTTCATCTCAAACAGGAATACAAGTTTGAATTACCTCATCTTCATCAAGAAGGAACAAAGAAAATGATGCCCCTCAACATGTTGTGCTTCATCAAGATTCATTTTTCTCTTCATGGGCATGATCCTCCAACTTCATCACACTCCAGGCTTGATTCTTATGCAGAGTGCTTAATGTGCCCTTTTTTAGAAAGATTTGTTCCATCCAAGGGTTTCTCTAACAACTCTTCACTTCCAAAGTCACGGAACAAAGTGTCATCAAGATCTTCAAAATGATTATCACTTATCATGTTCTCTTCTTGATGTGCTGAGGAACAAAGGCCCGGATGTCTTCATCAAATGGAAGGTAAGACATAAGTACTTTTCTAATGTCTCATCCATTTTCTTCATCTGATCTTTCAATCGTTTTCATGAGTATAACCCTAGAGCACTCTTTCATCTATTGTCTCATCATTGATCATAAAACCTTATATGATAAGAATGTGTTTGAGCTCTTGAAAAACATCTTCCAAACTCTGAGTAGATGATCGATAATGATCGAGAATTTCTTCAATGAGTTTTGTAGAAGAAGGAATACTCTTCGGATCACATAAGTGTTTGAGCCAATCCTTTGATCTAAGCTTGAAACATACCTCATATAATTAGAATACAAGTATGACTCAAGAGCTGTATCACTGTCAAATTTGGGGAAATTTGCTCTCCATTCTATTGGATAATGATTTGGATAGCCAAATACATTTTGAACATCAAGAGAAGGATATACATTATGGAATGCCCATGGTAAGTCCCAAGAGGCCATGGTTCCATCACTTAAGGTAGAGCCTCAATGGAGTCCCAAGATGAGAATAATGCTCATCAAAGGATGGAAAGGGGAAAAAGGTGGTTATGGAAGGTGGAGTCGCCATATGAGCTTCAAAATGAACTCATCAAGAAGGGTGTAAAGGGAACATCCCTTGCGGAGTTGCTGTCAAGTAATCTAAGAGAAAGGCTTCGGATAGCTTACCAAAGTGTCATTAGGGTACCAAGAAGATTCAAAATCCTCCCAAAAACGGCGCCAAAATGTTATAGCAAGGTTTGTAGATTGGGAAAATACTAACCCAACCAAGGAACAAGTGCTACAACTTGGGAATCCTACACCCAATGTCACCTCGATGTGGTCCCATGACTTCAAGGGTGACTAGGTTACTCTAGGTAGGCTATCTCTACACCCTAGGGGTGTTGAGATGGAGATGGAGGGAAGTGAAAATGAAACCCCTAGAGGTCAAATCTAAAATGGAATGAAGGGTAAGTATATATTCCTTGTAAGTCAAGTAATGGATGCCCCATAGGTATAGTGTACTCTGTTGGAGTGTTGTACCCACCCGAGACACAAGAAAATCCAACTTGAAATGATATATGTTATATGGATCAACAAGTTCATCTTGTTGTCCCTAATTTGAAGCTATAGATGAAAATTTATATTAGCAAATAAGATATTCAAATCATCATGTAAAGCATGAGGTCAATCAACAATATTATCAATAAATTAGGCAATCAATTATGACTCAAAAAATGGCACAATGAGGTCAATAAAGTGTGACTGTTATACATGTGTTTTCTCAGGAGAAAATTGCCTCATGGATGTATCATTTAATGGCATGCAACAACAAATTAACTCATCAAAATATGCCAACAATTATCCCAAAAGATGCTCTAGTTAGTAGATTAAATGAGCAAAGCAGAGAGCTAGTCTAGGGTTAGTTTAGGAGTTAAGTGAGAGTGTTAGTGGCTAGGGTTATGGAGCCTTAATGGTTGTAGGTTAAAGTTTGTAACAACAATTAGAGGAGTAGGAGAGAGGGGACGCCCTATTTGAGGAAGACTCCTCTCAATGAGACAAATCAACTTCAAGCAAGAGAACTTTCAAAAGGTCAAAGATTATGTTTCCCAAGGCAATGATTTTATATCTCCAATGCAAAAGGAGTATGAGAAGTCTCTACTATTGGGTTAATGGAGTTCACAAGGAGCTTAGAGAAGCTACCTCCTTTGGGAGTTTAAGCACTTTACTTCCCAAGGAAGTTTCTCTAAGCTAGGGCTTAAGCCAAGAGGTGTATGTCCTTATACTTTTCTTAACAAACCCTTAATCAATTAGATGAAGCAAACCAAATGGTGAAGGCTATGGTGGAGGTGTATGCCCTATACTTCCCACCTAGCTCCTAGCATAACAATACTTGAATTTAATAAAATGATAGCAAGAGAGTAAAACCATACCAAGTTCTAGAGAAATGCTAAACCAATTCACCACAAGAGCTTAGAACGCATCATCCAAAGATAGCTTAGGCCTTCTCCTCCATCAACCATTCATAAAATAGCCATCAGACAAGTGCACAAGAGCTAAAAAGAGCCAAGGGGCTGCAAATTTCAGACCAAGCCTCTCACAAGAGGGAGAGATATGCTTAAAATGAGATCTTATGATCTTATTTATACAAAATTAGCTAGCATATCTTGTCCAAAAATTAAGGAGTAAACACAATATTAGGGCTCAACAACCCCTACTATTGCCCCCTTTAACAAAATAATTATTAAACAATTCACTTAAAATTTCATATTTTGCACAAATTAAACCTCTACTTAGGAGGACGCCACCCCTTTAGGGGACGTTGTAGCACTAGGAGGCCATTGGTGATGGAGGAGTGTAGAAAGGATTCCCAAAGCCATGTGTCAAGCATCTAAGTGATATCATCACGGTGAAAAACCCTTCTCCTCAAAATGTCTAAGTGCAAATGAGTGGCACCTTACCACTAAGCCCTAGCCCCCAATATCATGATGTCATGCCCAAAAGTGGGACGTTTTTCCTCTTGGAAAAATTGTTTGGAAAGAAATGGGTGGGTTAGGTCATCCAAGTCATAATCAAGGTCGTCCCCATCTAACTCTCATCCTGCATGCGGGCCTTTGGTATCCAACATGTGGGCTTCTTTCCTCATGGAAGTCCAAGCTAGGCTTGTTCTCCCAAACCTGCCCACCGCCTAGTCCCGGAAGACAAAATGAACACAATCTCCAAGAATCTCAATTCATAGCATCAAGGATAAGTGGATCCAATCAACAAATAATACATCTAAGCATGTGCAACAAATATTACTATATCAAACAATTAACAACCCAAATACACTATAATGACTTGACAAGCTTAAGTATGGAGGTTGGATCTAGGTGTCCTATTGGTAGATCTTTCCCTAGGTCGAGGAGAACCTCCAAGAGGTACCTCTTTAATCCACAGAGTGTATGAGGTGGATGGGGTCAAGACTCACTGGGCATAGGGGCTCATGACACACTAGGGGTCGTAGTGTCTCATTCATGGGTGCCTTTGTAAAGGGTGTGTGGTACCTTCGTCTCAATGCACTTTTCCAAGCCCATCATTTTCCTTTTATCTTCTTCTTTTATATCTTTCTTGAAGCACAAAGAGGTTAAAGGTCACTTCACCTACAGGACCAGATGATGGCAATTTTACCCACAAATGCCTAATGGAAATGAGAAGGTTGGCTCATGATGAGATCCCCTTTCCTCACCACGCAATTGAGAGTCACCACTCGGTTTTGTGACCGATAATGACAATGCCATACCACTAGATATCCATGGATCGGATAGGTCGGCTCATGATGAGACCTCCAATCCTTCAATCTACCTTCGTGCATTTATTCTTTGTTATATTATAGGTCCCATTTTATTCAAAGATAGGTGTTTTATTGCTTTCTTGGGTGATCCCCGGTGAAGCATCCGGATGGTTCATATATGTCTTTATCTTTTACCCAACACCAACCCTATGGGCCTTTATCCCTTCTTCCCATAGAATGAGGGACAACCCTTCTTGGGTCAATACACCCTAAAATCCCAAGAAGTGGTTCATATAGGAATAATGATGGAAATGGAAAGTATGGTCGAGAATGGCACGATGACCTATCAAGGATTTCCCAAGAGAAAACCCATTCCCAAAGAAGACCACTTAATTAGGGAACAATTTCAACCAATTAAGCAGGAAGCAGAAAAGGCATAATGTCCAAGCACATATCATGAAATCTAGGAGAAATCTAAGATACAACATAATCAAATGGTTTAGGGTATTGAAATGATGCTCACCATAATAATCGACTTGTACCTCATGGAGCAAGGCCCACTCATTCCTGGCCAATCGGGTGTGGTGGATTCCATTTGTAAACCTGTGACCACCCATGGTGGTGAGGGTTTTCCATCTGTGCAAGGGTATTGTTGGTCATGTAGTCTCTCACGCCCATATCTCGCAGAACCCGAGGGCCTCGAGACATCATCTCCTAGTTATCCACAAAATGGGGCTAACACACCCCACTGAAGAATAAATAGATATGCAAGAGGAAAACCTCCAACCACTGATACAAAAAAAGCGCTTTGGGGATGACAATCACTTATGCAATGTCTTTCTCTGAAGATCTAGCCTCCACAAAGAAAATCGAATATGTCTCCTTCATCTAGTGTGCCCCACTTGATGGAAAATCCCTTCAATTGCACCCTTCTAGCACAAATCTCTCCTAAAGTGGATATGGACTCCAGTAGAATGGTGAGGAGGAATATTTAACCTCCTTGACCAAGCTTGGACTAGGAATGGAGGAATCTTTCACCTCCTTTCTGGTCTCTAGGGTTTCTTGACTAAAAACCCTCAAAACGTAAGTTGAGCAGCTCAAGAGATCTCAATAGAAGAAAAACATGAATGAGAAGTGAGGTGCCCTCCTCTTTATACCCTCCCCGATATAATTCTCTGAGTTTTTTTATTTTTTCCAAGGTTGTGGTTTCATTTTCTCCTTAAGTCACTTAACCTTTTCTTTTTCTTCAAAAGCCACTTTAATAAATAAAATAACATTAATCTCTTATGACCTAGCTCCTAACCCTTTTTTACCCATTGGACTATAGTATAGAGGGGTGACTAGAATACTTAGTCCTCCCTTGTCCATATCAAGGGGAGGGGAACATTACAATGTCTTATTAGTATACCATGCTTAGTTATCTATGTAACGTGTTTTTTTCCATCTATGTGGTCTCTCCTTGTGGTTTGATATAGCCCATCCTCTTAGTTCTCATTTCAATATAGTCCCTACCCTTATGGTTCGTAATTTAATTAACTATCTCTTGGAGGTCATTTATGGTCAAGGTGCATGCATGGGAGTCTTGGAGTGGATCCATTAGGACACATGACTTAGGGGACCCCCTAGTTTTTTCACTTACCATTATGTAAAAGTCATGCTAATGTATTGTAAATGTTATCATACCCCATAAAGCACATTTATTTTATGCTTAAGCATGGATCTTCCTATCTATTTGTCACACTTTGGCCTAGGCGATGAACCACTTTTTGGATTTATGACATGTAGTTGGCACTTGAGATCATGTAAAACACCTCCATGAGGGGCCTCTACATATTTTTATGCATAGATAGCTTGGAGGGCCCCTCTCTCCAACGTCTTGAGCCCTCTCAAATGATTCTTCATTTGTGTGGACTTGTCACATCATGCCACATCATATTTCATGGAGTGCATGTGATATCTCCATACTTAGATACATGTGTCACACTTCTAAAGGAGTCGTCTACCTTGGATATTTCATCATTGGACCATTGGAGCTTTTACTTGGCACATGTGGCCTATTTTGACCCTTCTAGACTCGGGGGAGGTTGTTAGCATGAACTTAGGATGATGTTACACCTTATAGGACTCGTTTATGACCGTTTTATGCTATTTTGGATGAGTCGTCCCCTCTTGGATCCTCCCACGTGCCACACATGTGGCCTAGATCTCTTTGTCTTTCTCATATCCATTTGCTCATTTAATGGGTCGATCTAGCCTTGAGGAGGTTGTTGAGGTGGTTTCCAAGCATTAGGGAGGAATGTTAGCCCCTTTTGACTCTATCCTTTCTATTTTTTAGTGGGACATCCTCTCTCTTGGAGAATTTCGCATATGTGACACAACCACTTGGCTATTTTATGTATTTTTTACCTTGTTCTCATAGTTAGTTGGATGATAAGTCTTTTTTATGATATCTTGGGATAGATCTAAGGAGAAAATTATTATCGTAATAATAGGCTTTGTTTCACCTCATGTCTATATAAGAGGCTCCCTCTCACACCATTTATTGTTGTTGATTGGAATATTTGAGAATACATTGTTGAATAACTATTGACGTGATTTGGTGTTGATACAAAATCTTCTCCCTTGGATTTGTTTTTGAGTTTGCAAGATTGGATGTGAATGTCAAGTATGCTAGATAGCTCAAACTAGCAAATCAATCCATTTGAAAGGTAAACTCGGCTAAGGCTGTTTACAAGAAGAGGTGTTTGTCATTGATGGCACCCAACAACAACCTAATGATGGAAAGTCACAGCAACGATGATAGCACCTAGAATGGTTAGATTGTGACAATGTGGGGGTTTGGAGAAGCCTGCTTGTGATGCTAGTACTTCATGGTGGTTCCCATTGAAAATGAATAGCATGAATACTAGAAGATAAAGGCAATAGGGAGGAGACAGAGGAAAATAGAGAAAATATAGAGGATAAAGTTCAAGTTCATCTTTATAACATATATTCAATTTCCAACTTTAAATTCTCTTTGCTAGCTAGTGCTTGTCATATGGTGCTTATTATATATTTGGGCATATATGAAGACTAATATTAGTATGTGGTCTATATCTCTATAATTTCCATGCACTTGGACCAACATAAAGTACTTGTAATCAAAAGTAAGTAAACTTTGTTGGGCATAACAAAGGTAGTGGTGATAAAGCACACATGTGAATAACATTATGTGATTGGGAGATCTGAGAACAAGCCAAAATTATTTTCAAAGAAGCCATTGCAATGTCATGGTCCTATGGTCATACTTGATGGCATATACATTTCATCATGGTGAGTGCTCTCATCTTTCTTGGATTTCCAAAAATTGACAGTTTTTAGATGTTTCTCAATACATTGGTGATGATGGTCGATACGGAATTTGGTGTGGTGAGGGGTGTCTTATAATTTTTAGGCATCTATACTTAATTAACCTGTAACTACTAGAGAAGATAGGGAGACTCAACATAACCACCAGAGAAGAGGAAGGGTCGCGTTTTTTTGCTGGCAGAGGATTCAAAGGGGAGTGTTTTTTATGGGGCATAGAACTTGGAGGAGGAGAAATATTTTCTATCTGTGAGAGGACATATATGGGGCATAATTTTTATATCGAGGGTGGACTTAGAAGGGTTGCACCATTTATAGAGGGGTCACACCATATTACCGAAGGGTCGCATTTCTTGACAGAGGGGTCACATTTTTTCTCTCCTACACAGAAGGGTCGCGCCAACATGCATAAGCATCGCGCCAACACTCAGAAGGGTCTCATTTTTTACAGAAAGGTCACACCGTTCTCAGAAGGGTCGCATTTTTTTTATCTACACATAGAAGGGTCGCATCGTTCTCAGAAGGGTTGCACTTGTTTTTAGAAGGGTCGCACTCGACCTCAGAAGGGTCAAACTCATCCTCAAAAGGGTCAAATTTGTTTTTGTTTCTCAAAAGTGTATTCACGTTGTAAGGTTATCATCATTTCTCGGCGGTATTCATTATTTCAAAGAGGGGTAGACATGGGTCGATTTTTCCCTCTCTCTCAATGTAAGGGTCACAAGCATACGTAGAAGGGTCGGTTTAGAGATAGGCCAAGATTCCACTTGAAAAGAAAAGGAAAAACTAGAAGCAAAGGAGAAATACATGTGGTTTCCCTTTTAGATAGTCATTGAGGCACTCAAAAGGGTGCAGGTGATGAAGAGCATAGGTGAAGCGTAGCACATATAATGGAGATGGATCATAGATCATAAAATGCGTACACAAGCAGTAGATGTAGTGGTGCGTAGGAGGAGAAAGAGTGGAGCATAGATGAAGAAGAGTGCAATGGAGTCACAGAGCATAGAAGCATAAATATTCGGCGGGAAATCGCAGCATAGAATTTGAAGAAGGTAGAGGAGACATTGAGTTGTAACAGATCAAATCAGAGATAGATCAAGTAAGTAAGTTTTGTAAGATTCAATTAGGGAGATAGGGTGGTGCTAGGGAGGATTGTAATCCTCTAAATTCTATTTGGAAAGCTAGAAGATATTCTTGGATTTGGTGCTTCCATCTAGTAGGTGATAGAGAAACCTTAGAGTTGGTGCTCTCGCAGTTGTAGCTTTGCTATCGAGGTTCTAAATACATTTGAGTTGGTGCTAAAAGACTATGATGCACATGAAATTTGGAGCTTGATTGATATCCGAAGAAGAAGAATAGGTTTTCTCCCTTATGGGTTTCCATGAAAATTAGTGTCTCTGTATATTCTGTGTGATTGACCAACATTACATATCTATGCAACACATTTAATAATAATCTAGAATGATTCAAAAAGAAAAGAAAAGTTTCAAGCTTATATATATATAACTTATTCAACCCTCTCAAGAGCACAATTGGTATCATAGAAGGTGCCTTTGATCAAAGTTAGATACATAAGCTTGAACATGACTAGTCATGAAGGAAGTTCAACTAATAGAGCCCTCCGCTTGATGGAACAAACTTTGCCTCGAAAATAAGGATGAGAACATATTTAATGTCTTTGCGTGCTGATGTTTGGGATGCAGTAGAAATCAGAGGCGTGAAGCATGTAGTCTGGGCCTCAAAAGATGATAAGTTGGAGTTTAGTTTTAATGAAAAAACAATGAATTCCATCCTCATTGGACTTGCAGAAGTCGAGTTTGTCAAATCCATGCACTATGATTCAACAAAAGTTATGTGGGACAATAAGATAAGTATTTATGAAGGTAATGAAAAGGTAAAAGACGCAAAACTTCATGGCCTGACTTAAATTTGAGAACTTAAAGATGGATGAAGATGAAAAACCATCGTAAGTAATTAATTATTATGTATAGAATAACTTGTCAACTCTATGAAAGGTCTAGGTGAAACGATATATGAATATTTTCTAGTTTAGAAAATATTAAGATCTCTTCCTCGATAGATTTAACTCAAAAGTATTTTCTATAGAGGAAATAACTAATCGATCTCAAAACGTCACTAGATCAACTTATTGGAGCCCTAATTTCTTATAAAATGAGAATCACCAAAGGTAAATCCACTACAAGAGGCATCCTTTAAAGCAGAGAAAACACAAGACCATAGATGAGATTGAAGCAAATTTTGTGAGAACACTGACAAAAGGATCAAGAAAATACAAAGGCAAGCTTCCCTTCAAATGTTTCAACTGGTAAGATAGGTCATTTTTCCTCTAAGTGTCCCTATCAGAAAAAAAGGATCGCATACACGGCGGATGAGGAGAAGCACAAACATAAGAAGGTATATAAAGAAAATAATTTGAAGAAGAAAAGCCTTTGTGTAAGCAATGACGACGATCCTTTATATGATGAAAACAATGACTCTTCTATTGAAAGTAAAATAAATGATTTCATGCTAATATATTTAGAAGACCTAAACACACTGAAGATACATGAAGTGAGTTTGTTGATGGTGAAGCAATAGTAGATCTTGAAGGAGAACTTGTCAGTTTCGTGGAAGAGATTGATAGACTCGTGAAAAGAAAAAGAAAAAAAACAAGCACGCTAGGGTATGAGAAAACATGCAATGAACCATCCAAAGAAATTGCTCTATTGAAGGTTAAGTTAGAGGAAGCTACAGATTAAAGACATCCTCAAACAACAATTAAAGGAAGCCAAACAAAAGGTGAAAAATTGGAAGTCGGCGGAAGGACTGGCTTAAAGATATAGAAAATTCCGTGTCTTATATCATCAAAATATGGCGTATTAAAGCCCTCGGTTGATTAGCCAACATTTTGAATCAATAAATGAATCCAAAGCTGAAAATTGGTTTGCCATGAAGAGGATCAAGTAGTGGTCAGCCAAACAACAAATAATCCATCGTTTGTCAAATCTGCAACCATTGACAACAACAAACCGCGTAAACAAAGGAAGATAACCAACCACCAAGGAGGAGTGAAGGATAAAGTACTTAAATGAATCAGAGAACAAAGAAATAATACATCCTCTCCGCAAGGAAATCAACATGAAAGAAATCGAATTTCTCAAAGAAGATGCAATCATTTTCTAGGTACAAAGATTTGTTCTATGGATATTGTCTTTTCTACTCTAACTTTGGCCACAGTCAGAATTGTTCTTAAGATTTAGACATGAGCAATCAAGACACCTAAGGAATAAATATCTACCACAACAAAAAAATGAGACAAACTGGTGAACAAACAAACTTCACATACTCAAATCATGCATGGTTGGGAAAGATGCGCATTAAGCATAACAATCATTATGATCCTTATTCAATGAACCAAAATGTTACATCTCGCCATGACTATGGACATAAAGCTACAGACCGTCGATTAAAGAACTATAAGCCATATTCAAATCACAAAGCCGGAAATTTCAATGTTTGGAAGAATAAAGAAGATAACAAGTATGGATTAGTGTTTTCAACTCAAAAAAAAAACCTCGTATATTGACAGTGGATGATCCGTGCATATGACAGTGACAAAAGTAGTTCCATCACCAAAGAAAGTAAATCGAAATGCCACTTGGAAATGATGCTCCAGAAAGATCAGAGGTAAAGGTCTAGTGTTTAAGTAATGGAAGAGGAAAATCTCAAGATGTATTGCTTGTTGACGGATTAAAGAATAATCTTCTTAGTGTCATTCAAATATGTGACAAAGGATGTGAAGTCACTTTCAATGCCAAAGATTGTAAAATAAAATAGTGAACACATGAGAGTTGATTAAAAAGGGATTAGAACTGAAAACAATGTCTATGTTCTGAAGGAAGACAAGGAGGAATGTCATTTAAGCAAATTTGATGAGATTTGGTTATGGCACGTATGATTTCCACACCTGTATTTTGATCATATTGTTAAACTGAATGATGAAGGTGTTGTGAAAGATCTTCCAAGAATATTTAAGCCTCATAAATCTGTATGCAAATCCTATCAAACGGGGAAGCTGACTCGTTATCAATTCAAATCGAAGAGTTTCACATCTTCAAAGAAAACGCTTCAAATTATTCATATGGATCATGTGGACCATCATGGAAGGAAGGAACCTGGAGGAGAATGTTACTTTATGTTGGTCATTGATGAATTCTCCATACTTACACGGGTTTCCTTTGAGAGAAAATATGATGCTGATAAGTTCAAAACGCGAAGGTAAGTTAGTTGAGAATCAGAAAGGAAGGAAGTTAAATTCAATTCGCTTAGACAGGGGAGGGGAATTTTTGTCAACATATTTCAAATAATTCTGTGGTAGACATGGAATTAAAAGAGAATATAATATTCCAAGTAATTCCCAACAAAATGGAGCTGTAGAACACCAAAATAGACCGCTTCAATAGATGGAAAGGGCTATGATGAGTGAAAGAGAAATTTCATAAACCTTCTCGGTGGAGCTTGTTCACACGAATCGCTCATATTCTGAACAAAGTGCATCTAAGGTCAAACAAGATAAACTCCATATGAGTTGTGGTTTCATCGACCTGCATCAATCAAGCACTTCAAAGTATTGAAGTAAATGCTACATCAAAATAATGATGATCATTTGGGAAAATTTGATGGTAGATATGATGAAGGTATATTCTTAGGGATATGAAAGAAACAATAAAGGATACAAATGTTTTAACAAAAGAATGTATAAATTAGTAGAATGTATTGATGTTCGAATTGATGAAGAAGTTCTCATGAAAGATCAACAGAGAATAAGCACTAATTCAGATGAAGAACATGATGAGAATAATGAAAGTGAAGAACAACAGATCTCGTGAGTCACAAGAAGATGATGAATCGTGTGGAGAAGAGACACCCAGACAAGAAGATTCAAGACAACAATCAACATCAAATCCTTCCTCCATACCTTCAAAAAGAATCATCCTACAAGTCGATAATTGGTGAGAAAGACAAAGGTGTACAAACTAGGAGAAGGATAATCAAAGACACCGAAATAATCACATTACATATATTCTTCATATCCATGGTGGAACCTGAACTTTAATGAAGCCAAGAATATGTAAATTGATTAAAATCAATGAATGGGGAACCAGATCATATTGAAAACAATGAAACTTCTTTGGGGAACTCATCCTAGGCCATCAAATAAAAATGTAATAGGATCCAAATGGTCTACAAAAATAAAATTGATGGGCAAGGAAATATTGTAAGAATGGGTCTACACACAGAAGGGTCGCACCGTTCTTAGAAGGGTCGCACTTGTTTTCAGAAGGGTCACACTATCCTCAGAAGGGTCGCACTCGACCTCAAAAGGGTCACACTCATCCTCTATGTGGGTCAATTTGCTTTTTTTTTTGTTTCTCAAAAAGTGTATTCATCAAGCTTCTATGGGTTACTCATCAAGCTTCTAAGGGTATTCATTGTTTTCTATAGAAGGGTAGCATTGTTTCTCGACGTAATGATTTTTCCTCTTACATAGAAGGGTCGCAGCTACACAGAAGTCGCTAGGAGATAGGCCGTGAGACTTGACGGAAAAGAAAAGGAAAAACTCAGAGTAGAGGAGAAATAGGTGTGTTTTCCCTTTTAGATAGTCATTGAGGCACTCAAAAGGGTGCAGGTGATGAAGAGCATAGGTGAGGCATAACACATAGAATGGAGATGGATCAAAGAGCATAAAATGTACAGTAACATGGCTAGATATGCAATGGTGCTAAAGAGAAAGAGTGGACTAATAAAAGAAGAGTGCAATGGAGTTGCAGAGCATAGAAGCAGAAATATTCATAAGTGGAACAGAGCATAGAAGTTGGAGAAGGCAAAGGAGACATTGAGTTGTAACAGATTAGATCAGATACAGAGTAAGTAAGTAATTTTTTATAAGATTCAATTAGGGTGGTAGAGTGGTGCAAGGGAGATTGTAGTCCTTTAAAGTCTAGTTGGTGCTAGAAGACATTCGGGAGTTGGTGCTTCCATCTAGTAGGTGCTAGGGAAACCAGAGAGTAGGTGCTCTCCTAAGTTGTATGTTTCTATCATAGGTTGTAGCCTCACATTTGAGTTGGATCTCAAAGACCATGATGTACATGAAAGTTGGAGCTTGGTTGAACCAAAAGAACAAGAGGTTTTCCCTTTATGGGTTTCCCCATGAAAATTAGTGTCTCTGTGGCATTCTCGTGTGATTGATAAAATATTATATATCTATGCAACACATTTAATAATAATCTAGAATGATCTTAAAAAGAACAAGAAAAGTTTCAAGCTTATATATATATATATATATATATATAAACTCCATTCACTCTCTTAGTTATATTTCCATCAAACTCTACCACTTGGAAGGAACATTGAATGTGAGGTAACTCCTCCCCTTTTTTTCTTTGTTAGTTTAGTGGTTGTTTGTTGATTCCTTACTTTATATGTCCTCTGGGAACTTCAGCAAAGTAATTGGTTTGAATTACAAGATTAAACTTGGTTTTTCTAGTTGAAGGTGATCATTCTAGTACCCCTTCCTTGTAGGGTCTTGGTTTCTATTTTCATCTAGATCAAAGAGTAGGCTATTGAGTTTTTCATAGCTCTAACCTCTTTTTCTCTAATCCATTAAGAAGATAGGCCATTTAGAAGAAGTTATTCGTCTTGACCCCATTAGCGTTAGGATTAGGCACTTGTCTTCTCCCATCAATCAAGCAAAATATTTTTAAAAATCCAAAATCTCTTACTTTTTTTGTTTATTTGAAATCTAGGGAAAATCTATTGGATATCATTAGATTAGATTTCTCTTTGAGTCTAATTTATTTGATTTCGAGAATAATCATTTACTAGACTTATTCAATTAGGTTTTTTCTTTAAAAGTTCTTATCTTAAAGGACCTAATTGAAAATTTTCCCTAAATCTAGTAATTTCAAGCATTAGCTTTGTTCTTTGAGCTACTTACATAATTTATGTAAATTTGGAAATTATCTTAAAATACATTAAAACATCATATGTACATTAGTTAGTTTCATGTTTTGTTCTATTTACTCATATAAAATCCTAGGATAGACTTGATAAT
>SNQJ01S0124748.1:0-26554 GCA_010110895.2 Picea sitchensis | reverse complement strand
TGATTTCTTCTTTTAGGTCACTTTGAGTTCTTTGAACTTGGGGGGCTTCAAGCCTTCATGTGGGGGTCCTTCATCTTCGTAAGGCCATAACTCTCAAACCATGAGGAGTTATGTAACATTCCACATACCACAAGAAATGGCATGACAAGCACTATCCATCTAGGATAGTTTCACCAACATATTCCTTGATCTTCATCTCGTTATTCCACATACAAGCATGGGTCCTCCAACCAATCTTCTAGGATAACTCAATCCGCAAAGCGTCTTCCCATGAGGGCTTTCACCATAAGGGGACCACTTTGAAGTTCATCCATTTGTGCACCTTATCAATCATGATAAGAAAATAATGAGTCATATATACATTTTTCCAACAATGCATCATATACCAATGAAACCACATTGATCCATATTCATCATGTATCAATGAAAACTCATTGATCCATCTTCATCTATTCATTCTCATCAAGGAAAATACATATTATATTACATCAGTCATCAATTAATCAATCCTTTGACATCAATCAATCACTTGACATCAATCAATGACATCAATCAATCAAACCATTGGCATCAATGACAACATGATCCAACAAGCCCTGCAGTGACATTGAAACACCCCGATGGGAATGTAGTGTAAGGCCTTGAATCAAATATAAAGAAATCCATTCCAAACTCATGGCACAATTGTCAATATTCAGAGATGAGAAATTTGTATTGGATGGACAAGTACAAGAGCATTGTCATCAATATCTGAGGGATTCACCTACGACTCCTTAATGGAAATTGATGGGGAAAACCTAAGAACATAAGTGACTTCATTGATCCGGTCTTCATCTATGCATTCTCATCAAGGACAATACATATTATATTACATCAATCATCAATCAATCAATCCTTGATTATCAATCAATCACTTGACATCAATCAATCAAACCATTGGCATCAATGACAACATTATTCAACAACAACCTCCCTCCTTGGGAAGGAATGGTCTCCATTGTGTTGTGTGCCCAGGAGAGAGGGAAAAGAGTTTTCCAATTTGAATCTTGGTGAGTGTTGAGGAAACGATATGTACGATCTTACTCAAGCATTTTAGATTCTCCTTGGATAAATAAAAATAGACCTAGAATGTCACCCCATGTTTATAGCTCTAAAAATAATATCCTAACTCACAAGTATTTATCATGCTCCTTAGGTTGTCTTTATAAATACAAGATTGTTGACACCATTATTAATAGCGATTTTTGAATATGTGCTGGATGAAATAAATGTAGAGACAGGGAGTAAAGACACCAAGATGATAATCTAAAATCAAATGAGACATAAAGAAATTATTTATTTTCCACCATCAAAAGAGGTCATTCTCTACAAAAATTTCTTGAAGAAGTTTTGGAGCAAATTCAAACTTAGATGTCCCAGATGAAACATACAAAAGGATCTCCGACAAAAAATAAAAATGAACTCCTTAAAAGTTGACTAGCTTTGCCACAAATTGTTGCTCCATCGACCAGATAATAGCCTTTGTTCTACCATGAAAACTAATTAAAACAAACAAGTATGCGCAAATTATCAAAGATAGATCAACACCTTCTTTGAAAAAACTCAAGCTTGAATAATGTAATTCATCCCTGAATATTACTGTATACAATAATACCCTTATCATAAAAGAGAATGAGGCCTTCAACGAATTAAAGATTGAATGAAAAATGAACTATCTCAACATAAACTCAAAGATAAAACCTTAGTATGCTTCTCCTTCATGTTCCTCCTTGTTCCTCCATTTCCTTTGCCTTTAAGCAAATTATAATTGATTGAAGTAGTTGAACCAATTCATTAGTTAAGTTATCAAAAAAATTCAAACAACTTTTTAGTTAGGGGAAAGTAATAATCATAAGAAAAGCAAAGGTTATAAATAAATAATAACTAATAGGTGGGACCCCTTGTGACTCCCTTTAGTTCTTAACAATCGTAACATAACTAGTTAATTAAACAAAACTCCCCTCCTTGTGACTCCCATCATCACATTCATATTTGAAAATTTATCTCATTGATATTTGAAATTATTTCCAAAATATATTACCAATATATCCAAAAGCATGATGTCCGAAAATCTGAAGTCAACTGTCCTCAACAATAAATAAATAAATAAAACTTAGAATCCATATTTTCCAGTCTTTGAAGCAATCTTTCCCTTATTGTTGTTATCACCTTTTAATCCTTCGGAATTTGGTTTAAGCTGTGTGGAGCCTTTAGGTCTCATCTCATTGATCATATGAGAACAATCGTCCCTCCAATGCATGTGGAAGGACACAAATTTATCATAATCATTTGAAGGTGAGGAAGGGGCAGAAGTGGCTTTCTCTTTGACAGGGGCATGGTGGGCCTCGATTCCCAACCTTTCGTTTGAAGAGCTCATTCTTGTATGCATAATGGATTAGCAAATAGTCCCTTTAACAACCATACATGACAACTCTTTAAATATATGAATTAGATTTTGTCTCAGTGACATATCAAACTCATGCAATCCAATCCATAAAAATTGTTTAACTATTGTCAATGAGCAAGGGGGTGCACAAAAGGTCCTGGGATATGCGAGGGGTTTGTATTACGCGAAAAATGATAAAATGAGGGTGAAAAAACATGGTTAATGCTCATAGACAACCCACAATCAACTGCAATGTAAACCAAGGAACATGCCGCTGTAATCCATCCAAGAAACTGTGATTTCAAACTATTACAATACATAATTCTTTTATCCGTAATTAAATTTTAGGAGAAGGGAGTGAAAAATGGATATGGGAAGGCTAGGGGATTGTAATTAGAAAAAGTGAAATAATGGTAGGGATGAGAGAGGATATTGTTCATAAAATTAATTAATTAATCCAAAATCATTCTATATCAACACAAAAGATCCAACACCAACCAAATAATCATTGTGTTCAATTTAACAACAATTGTGTATAACTGAATCAATTTTGTGTATTATTTTCTCATTGTTCGCAATTAAACCATTAAAACGGTGTCATCAAAACAGACAATATGCCTTCCACAACAACTTGTAATAGTTTTGTTTCTTCTCATTTGTTCCATTTAATATTTAAAACAATTTCTAAATGAACACACAATCACTTGTTCCAATCTGTTCCATCAAAACATCAACCCCTGTCCATGAATCATTTCTTCAAATCAAACACAGATACTAAAATCACACTCGATTCCATTCCTCAAGTTCATTTAATAATTAAGTTGTAATGAGATCATATTGTCACAGAATCTGTGTCCATTTCTGAAACAATGCATGATATCCATCATCCATACATAGTGGACAGTCAAAACACAATCCTCAATCTATCTTGACTTGCCATTTAAACACAAAACAATCACCCTTTCAATGTATACGATGCTATATGATACACAAAAAATTCAACCAACACAAGAGCATCTTTGTGACCGCACATCTTTAATTAATCTAAATATAAACATCAACGATGTTAAGCTATCAATCTAATAAAGGGAGGAAACGACAGTATGCCTAACCCCATTTCTCAAATCGATCAAATTGCAACAAACCATATTGTTTAAAAACCTATGACCATCACTGATGGTGCAATCAAGTAATATCCAAATCATATACAGTGGATAGCTAGACCACAACTATCGCGATTGCAATACTCCCATTTGGTAATTTAAACACATAGTCACAACAATCATTAATTCAACCTAAGATGTTGTAGGAAGGCCACACCTATCCACGCGTCATGCACCAAGCATTGTTGTGACTTAATCAATTTAAAACTAATGTTGGGTTAACAATTCAATAATCACAATGTAAAAGACAACGACTGTATATCCAATCCCATTTCCCCAATCAACCAATTAACCAAAACCACTATTGACATAATCAATAGAAACGAGCCAACGATAGAACACTGTCAACGATGCACCAGCAACTCATAACAATCAACATCATACCCTACCACACATAATGGTTTCCTCTATCAAAAAATGGTCTTGAGAAGTCGATGGACCAACATAGGGAGACTAGAGTCCCCCCCCTCCCCCCAACATCGGGTGAGAACCTCCAAGACCAACGATGCACACATAGGGTATACCACCAATAAATTTGTAGACAGGGTGACAATTCCCATGATAGGAGAGACTATGAACAAAGGAGCAATACTTAATTTTAGTCCTGTAAAAATACTTAGAACACACAGGGTATAAACCTTGTGGTCTTCCTAATCAACTGAATAATGTTGAGATAAAACATAACCGAGAAATAGCAATCAAATTTAAGCAATCCCTTTGGCATAACGACTATCATAACCCCCTACACAAACACCATTAACATGAACGAACCCATACCCAAGTGAACAATACGCAGTGACACAAAGTGTTTCAAACCCAACAAACCCCAAAACATCCAACAACTGGGTATGGTGATAAGAAAGCGTGGATACAACCAACCAATCTGGACTGAATGAAAACCCTTCAACCAAGACCAATAAGGATGACAAAGAGACTTCATGGATTCTAAACTCAGAATGATCAATGAAACTGTAACTTCAAACATTATTGGAATGAAACCACACCAACCATTCATTCCATAAAATATCACAAATTTACACAGTTTCTAGACTTAAGGAAATCACATACCAATACATCACCAAGCCAATATCTATTTCATAACTAGAGCAGGTTCATGGATGGCAAAAAGACATACATGTAACCACAAAAACCTTAAAACACGAGCTTGGCCGAGAAGTTCTTCCTCTACTTGAAAATCGGAGCTTACCCACAACGAACCAATTGAACAATAGCCAGGGTGATAGCCATTGAAGGGGTATGGAGTGACGTGCAATAAATGCATGTTGCCTCCATCCTCTAGTCATTCAATTCCTTAGTACACACCAGCCCATTAATCCATTAATTCATTCAATTAAACCATGCATCAAAACCAACATGCATTAATTTCCAAGAGTGCCACCCTATCTCACATTAACCACTTCCAACCATACTATAACGCATATCACATAATATCCATATAACTCAATAAATCATATAGCCACTAACCCCGTTAGCTAGGACTAACAATCATCCTTTTAATTCCAATGCATATAGTGTAGCATATTAGTATAGTCTAGTTTCTTCTTTTTGCACTTTGTTATATTTCTTTTATCTCTTTTCAACGGTTCTTATATATTATTACTAACATGTCTCTTATTTAGGTGTCATAGTAATGAATCCAAGAATAGATAGCAAGGGTAACAATGGATAAAGTAGGCCATCGTAACATGAAATTAGAGCCTACATAACATGCCTTATCCATCATTCATTTGTCGCAATTAGAACCAACACATAATAGAACTTATCCATTGCCAATAAAAACAAGATTTCATCAATCATGTAGAACTCTATAGCAATGTCGAACAACAACATAACATGAAATAAGAACCAGATCTGATCTTCCAATGTACAAGGGGGTCCCACCTACTAGTATTGTATATCTTGTTAGCTTATAATAATAGGTTTTAGCAATACTTTGCGGGAAAAATCATCGTTGCGATTTTAATTGTCAACAAACTAGTGACTCCACAAGGAAATTTGTTTTCAACAGATTTATAGCTCATAAATCATGGTTTCGAAGACCAAGAACAACATGTCGAGAAGATGTAACCATGAAAATTATGCAACAGGGGGAAGTGAGCGGATTTAATGGAAAACCGAGAATTTGGGAATAACTTATGGAAAGTGTTAAGTATGAGGGGGTTTATCCCTGTATGCATAATCATTCAACCAGAATATGCTCTTTACGTCAAGGAGAAAATTTACAGATTTTCTCTTTTAAGTCTCAAATGGATGAAGAAATGGCAAGAAGAAGCAAGAGATAACAAATTTCTTTATAAGAAAACAGTGAAAGAAGATGACAAATTCAAGTGTGCTTCATGGAAACATCGTGAAAACTATGTAAGCTTGATTGGTATTTACCAACAACATCTTGCAGTAGTGACACTGTGGCAGAACTGATCCAATGTCTTATTTTGACCAAAGCACCTAAAAGATGGTAAGCAACAAAATCATGACAGAAGTGGAATTGCAAAAATTAAACAACAACAATAAAATGACAAAAATGAAAAAGAAGAAAGAAAGTTTAAAAACAGAAAGATGAAGTCAAACTTCTCTAAAGAAGAAAACAAAATAGTGAAAAACTTAAAGCAGAGCTAGACTAATAGTATACAGAAAAACCAAACAACATTAAAATATTTCATGTTGGTCCCACGTAATGTTTCAAGTGAGCACCGTTAGTGTTGTAGGAAAATGATTTCTCCTATAAATCCTTTAGAATGTAAGAGTTAGTATCCACGAAAAAAGAAATTTTGAATGAACCCAAAAATAACACTTGGAACTCTGAGGTAATAATCATCCCTTTAATGTGTACAATCAGATCATCAAGATATACATGGATATCGATCATTTCATCCATAGTTATCCGTATAGGTCTTCTAAGAGCAGTACTTTCATCAGGTATAAGTCATGGTACCCCAACTAGTGATAAGAGTGGTTTTGTGAGCATCTGCCCTCTTTCCCTTGATTTTACTATAACCCAAAAAAAATTCAAGTAAGGGCCTCATCTGTGACCTTACAACCTACTGTAGAATCATTTTCATATTAAGAGGAGGAAAATGATTTCGCATAATATTCTGACTGGAAGTGCAAAAAATTAATGCAGGTTCTAACATGATCAACGGTCTTTGGAACAGGTACCCAATTGGAAACCCATTCAGGGTAGACTAGAAAAATGATCCCAACCCTTAAGAAATTTTCCAACTCCCTTTGAAAAGTTTCTTTAAATGAAAATTTAATAGGTTTTATTTTCTACCTAACTAGTTTCATGCCTTCCTTGATGGGTTTCTGAATAAGAACGGGATCAAAACCACGAAGATCCTCATAAGACCAAGCAAAAACATCTTGAAATCTACCAAGTAGCTTGGCAAACTTCATTTCTTCTTTATCATAACATTGGACACTTATTTTAACATTCGTTGGAGATTTGAGTGCCCCAATGTTCAAGGAGATGGTTTCACCCACCTTCCTTCTTGACTCTTGTTCTTTCCGTTTCTCTTTATTTCCTGCATCACTCAATGAAAGCAAACTTTCTAGAGGAGTTAGGCCCTTAGGAATCTTGTTGTCTTCTATGGATATAATTTCCTTAGGCTTAAAAGATTCATTTTGAATGAAAGAACAAATTCTCTTGTCGTTAGGGACAACCTTCCAAGATTCTATATTGTTGGGGATGTGTGGATGATATAAAGATTGAAAGATACAATTAGGTCTGTGTGGCAGAATTTGTCAATTAGGGGAGGCTACAAAAAAAGCTAACCGATCGGACATTGAGTTTAATTCCCTCTTAACATGAGTGATGTTGAAATATAAAAGGTTCGAGATAATCTCCCAAATAGTTTGGGGGTGTCGTTTTATCAACTTGTTGATAGGAGAGTAAATTTTACATAAAAGGTTCACAACAAGCTCGGAATCTCCAAAAACTGAAAGGTGACCACACAAAATATTATACGTGTTCCCAATACCTAATAATAAATCTTCAAATTCAGTGACATTGTTAGTGCAAGCAAACTCCAACCTGTAAGAAAAATTAAGGATTTTTCCTACAGGGGAAATCAAGATAATTCCATGTCTGTTACCTTCATTAGAGCATGAACCATCAAAGTGCATGTGCCACATACCATCATATAAATCAATTTCTTCCAAGGAAATTTTATCCTCCTCAACAAAGATGGAATACACTCCTAGGTCCTCTTCGATATAGTTTACGTTAGGCTGTGGGACACTCTCTATGTAAGGTGATATCCTTCCCTCTCTAAGGACTATAATGTTTTTACTATTCTGAGGAACGGATAAATGTGTTCCATCGAGTGAGAGGTATCCACCCGTTAAGGCTTGCCAATCTTTTCCCAAGATGATTGAGTACTTTCTTACTGGCATATCAATTACCTGAATACTAAGGGTTGTCCTTATTTCAGGGTGTGCACACAAAAATAAGGTTGCATATTTAATCTCACCTATGGTTGTTTTTTGTAGTCTATTATAGGAGAGCATGCTTCTAGCATTTTCATTTGTACAAGACAAGACTAGCTCTTCCATAATAATATTCGACATCACACTTGGTCCCAAACTACCATCAATGAGGCAACAATGGGCGATATTATCCATAATATTTACAGAAATATAAAAAGGGGGATTTTTTACAGGGTATCTGAAGTTATGTACACCTACTTTATTTATAAAGAAATCCTCTTCATTTACCTCTTTAGAAATATTGGCTACAACATAAGCTTTTCCCTCCATGAATTGCTTCAGATGCATCTGTTGTTCAGGGATGACAACCATGTCCAGAAGGGTTGCATCTACTTTGATGTTGGCCAACTGATTCAAGATATTGTACTTTGAAGAGGGAAGAGGGGAAGTGGTTCCTTGACTGTCGGGAACCTTAGGAACTTGAATAGTAGCAGTGGGTGAGGATGAGCTTGGGATGGAATAATTGTGGGGAGGATCAAATTTTCCCTTAAGAGCATAGGCTTTGTTCCTAGTATTGATGATCATGACCTCTTCTGGCTCTGCAAAATCTAGGACAACGATAGTAGTTTTTGGTATTTTACCAAAGATCTTATCTCTGGCACTCTTTCTTACCTCACATGTGGCTTCCTCATGGTGTTCCTCGCAGAAGTTACACCAACTTCGAGGCAATATAGCTTTAGGCTGAAAATTATTTTCAATCGGGTTTCTAAACGGGGGTGCAGAAGAGGATGTTGAGACATTCCCCTTTCACTCAAATGCTATCATACGATTATTCATTTCTTGTACTAGTTGTAAGAGGGTAGATATGTCTATCTGTTTAACCGATTCTCCCTCAGGAAGACCTGTTCTTTCAAGATGTTCTTAATACTCTAAACAAGTATGCAGAGCGAAACCAAGATTATCAATGGACTTTTCCTCAAGCCTATGATGGTATGGGTAAGGTAATGCATTATAGTAATGCATGAAAGTGGCTTGTTTCTAAGGTCGAATGAGTTCAAGGATCTAATTGTATAACTTAGTGAAACACAAGTTGAAGGACTTGATGGTTTCACCATCCTTATAGGCAATGCTATTGTATTCCTGTAACTTCTCGGTTAGGCTTTTAGATTACCCATAAGTGGATCTGAACTAGTAGATTAACTCCTCCCAAGTAGACAAAATCTTAGGAGGAAGGTCAAATAAATCGGTCGCATCCTTTCCCTCCAAGGAATTGACGAATAAGCGCATGCAAGTATCATTTTCATTGGCTCCTATGTTGTGACAAGCATTAGAAAATTCAACCAGGTGTTCATTTGTCGTGACAATGTTATTTCCCGAAAACCTAGGTAGATTTTATTTAAATTTAGGAAGTGGACGAGTAGCAGGTGCTAGGTTAAGAGGAGAGGAAACAGTCCATGGTGTGGTTGTGGCATCTTCTTCAACCTGAAAAATCCCATACTTTTTAATGACTTTGGTGGGATTTGTGGTAGATTGGACATGGATATGGTGGCTATATAAGCTACCAATCACTGATGAAGATGAATACTAAGAGGAGGAAGCACTTCCAGTGCCACCAGAGCCACCATGAGATTCCATCTTGTGGATGATAGGTGAAGGATAAAAAAACGAACTTGAAGAATCAGACAGAGTTCTCCTTAGATCACTTTGTTGGGTAGATAACACAATGTTCCTTCTTCCTATTTCAACAATAGGATTAATTTTAGGTGATCAGCCTCTTCTTCTTCTAGAAACATGAGAGTCTAAGAACATGAAAGAAAGGCCAAAACTGAAGAAACAAGAAGGTTACTGCTGATTTCTAGGTTGTCTGTGTCTAGCTTCCAATTGTTCTTGAGAACTAATATCTCGTTCAATTGATGCCCATGAATAATTAATCTCAACGCGAGTATTGGAAGTGTCTAAAATGGTGTTAAACAAGTTCAAAGCAATGTTGGTATGATCTTGAAGACTGAGCTCAATATTGGGCTACCTTGCAACATGCACAGACATTAAGAAATAAAATAGTCAAAGAATAAATATATATAAAAAAGATGTATTTGATGATAATCAAGTATAAAAATTAACTAGAGAGATATTGAAGATCTCCCCAGTATGATAACCAAATAAATGTTGAGGAAAATATATGCAATGATCTAACTCAAGCAATTTCAGATTTTTCTTGGCTAAAGAAAAATAGATGGGAATGTCACCCTATGTTTATATCCCTCAAAAATAATATCCTAACTCACAAGTATTGATTACAAGTGCTTAGGCTAGTCTTTTTATAAATAAAAGCTTGTTGGAAAATTCATTATTAATATGATTTTCTGAATATAACAGTTGCTAAAATAAATGTAGAGATAGAAGTAAAGACACCAAGATGATAATCAAGACAGATGAGACGTAAAGCAATCCCTTATTTCATTCCAATTCATCAAAGAGTCATTCTCTTTACAAAATTTCGTGAAGAAGTTTTAGACCAAAGTCAAACTTAGATGTCCCCGGTGAAACATACAAAAGGACCTCTGATAGAAAATCAAAACTGAACTCTAAAAGCTAGATCAACATTCCACAGATTGTTGCCCACTTGACTCTGCACAATATCCTTTGTCAGTCATGAAAACTAATTCACAAATAGACAAGTCTACACAGACTATGAAAGATAGATCAACACCTCTGAAAAACAAGTGTCTGAATGATGTAATTCAACCCTGAATATTGTTGTCTACAATAAGACCCTGCTATCATAAAAAAGAATTAGGTTTGTGATCAATTATGGAATGAATGAAAACTGAACTATCTCAACATAAACTCAAAGATAAAACCTTAGTATGCTTCTCCTTATATGCCTCCTCTTGTTCCTCCCTTTCATTTTTCCTTTAAACAAATTAGAACTAGTTGAAGTAGTTGAACCACCTCATTAGTTAAGTTAATTAAAAACTCAACCAACTTTTTAGTTAGGGGGGAAAGTAATAATCATAATAAAGGTTATAAATAAATAATAACTAATAGGTGGGACCCCTTGTGACCCCTTTTAGTTCTTAACAATCATTGTTGGACACACCTACCACACTTATAAATAAATAATAACTAATGGTGGGACCCCTTGTGACCCCTTTAGTTCTTTAACAATCATTGCTGGGACACACCCACCACACCCTAGAGGGGGGTGACGAGTGTGGGTTCTTTCCCAAACTCCTCTGGGTAATAAAAACTCATCAATTAGCATTCAAAATTTATTCATTACCCATTCTTGGTTATATATAACCATTTAGATGTGAGAACATATCGCTAAATATATATCATTAATATATCATGAACAAGTCATCACTCACAATGAATACAAAGAACACAAGATGTAGTGTACAATTTTTCTTTTATTACAAACTACAATCCTTGGGGGCTTATCAACAACAACTAAATATATTACAACTCTACAAGATCACCAAATATATGAAATACTCATTTTACATCCTCAGCACCAACTAAGTGAGGCAACAATCCTCAACATATAATAATTGTATCTATAAACAAGAGTATCAACTATGCACCAACCTGTAAAAAACCTATACCAAACAACCTATAAAAAAATATACCAATAACCTGAACCAACAAGTACCATGAATCAACCATTCATCAACATGTACCTCAACCAATCATCAACAATGACTCCACAATATAAATCTAAATATCAATAACTATACACTTTTTGTATGTGCTAACTCATCAATCCATTTTGTCTCAATCATGTACTCAACATGTACCCTCAACCAAAATCCCTCATCAATTACATCATCAAAATATGATTTGTAGCTCTTGAAATAGACCTTGTGTATCTGATCAAGACTTCTAAACCTTCCTTAACTTTAACATCAAGAGACTAGCATTTTCATCAAACTTTTCTTAGTCTCACATGCTCTAATTTTGATTAGTCAACCCTAACTTGAAGTAATCATAACTTTGAACCTCAGAATGTATAAATATTTGAAACTGATACACAGTGTTATTCAAGCAGTGTTTTATGAAATTCCTCCAAGTGGCACCACTTGGAAACTCTCAAAAATGAGTTATAGAAAATGGCATACCTTGCTGAATTGGCTTATTCTAGAGAGTCGTCTGTAGAGAGTGCCCCGCGACAAAATATTTTCTGAAATGATATGAAACCGTTAAAATGTATAATACTAAAGATTCTAATTCTTAACCAACACATTTTGTCTCATCAATTTGATCTGTTATGAAGAGTTATGACGTTTTGACCCGAAACAACTGATTTTGACTAGTTTCTGTGGATCCTGGCCACAAACCCTATTTTCCACGTAGTGTAACTCCAAAATAACGACTCCACAAGATTATTTTTAATCCACATATACTTGGATATGTTTTATCACTTCTTAGAAATTTCAGATCTCAATCATTAGAAAACAAGCATGCTAAAATGGTGAGATGACCGAAAATAACATACCATAGAAAGCACCTTCAAAAGAATCTCTTATCCCTTCCTTGCATTCTACTCTCTTCCTTCAATTTCTCCTCAGAATTTAGGCTAACATACTGGTAAACCCCAGACACATATATATATTCAATATTCTCGCGTGTTTTAAATTAGAGAGCCTTGGTTCTTATTTATACCTCCAAGTAACTTCCTTTAAAACATATTCTAGGTCACTTGGTCTCACTTTCCTTATTTTAGTGGTTGGGTCCACTTCTAATTGTTCCATTAAAATTATTATTGAAATAATATTTACCCATCTCTAGGTCACTTGACCCTATTTTCTCCTTATTTTAGGGTTAACCATTTTCCATAAATATTCCTTCTTGATTTTTGTCACTTCTCTTGATTATTTAAATAATCCACCTTGAATAAATACTAACCTATTTCTAGGTCACTTTAACCTATTTTCCTATTTTTAGGGTTAACCTTTTCATTTTCCATAAATATTCCTTCCTTGGATTTTGTCAAATTCCTTATTTTATCATTTTTAGGTCACTTTGACTTCTTTGACCTAGCTTCAAGCCTCATGTGAGGGTCCTTCAACCGTGAAGGCTACAACTCTCGCAAACCGAGAGGAGTTATGACATTCCACATACCACCGTAAATGGCATGACAAGCACTATCCATCTAGGATAGTTTCACACCAACAATTTCCTGATCTCTCATCCTCGTTATATTACCTCTCATACAAGCATGGGTCCTCCAACTATTCTAGGATAACCTTCAACTGTGAAGTGTCTTCCCGTGAGGGGCTTTCACCATAAGGGGACCACTTTGAGTTCATCCATTTTGTACACCTTATCAATCATGGATAAGACAATAATGAGAGCATGGTCCCTCTCCAACCATTCTTCTTAGGATAACTCAATCCGCAGCGCCTTCCCGCGAGGGTTTTCACCATAAGGGGACCACTTTGGAGTTCATCCATTTGTTTACCTTTGCATCGATTATTGGTTTCCACTTGGACATAAGCAACATTCTCATCAAGGGAATCATCAATCAATTACTTGACATCAACCAATGACATCAATCAAACCAAACCATTTACATCAATGACATATGATCCAACAATCTCTCAAGTAATCAGTCCATTGCTATACCCACAACATGATCCAACAATCTCCCTTTGGCATTGATGGCATTACCAACATTGGATGTCAACATTCAATTACCAAACACCCACTACAAATTATTGATGTCAACATGTAGACAAGGTATGCTCTACATCAATAGTCAATGGGACTATCTCTCCATACTATCTCCCATCAATAGACATCAATCACATCAATGTGATTATCTCTCCTCCTTTGACATCAATGACAAGGCCATTCTCCTCTTTGGGGTTGCTCCCCGTTTGAACTCTCCTTGGGGCTGCTCCTACTGAATTCTTGATCTTTCCTTCTGACAATTCTCCTTTGAGTAAGGGGATAATACTGATGTAACATCAATCATATCGGCCATGCTCCAAAATCCATGCTCTTCGTCTCTTCCTCAGATTCTGAGAATTGATCCAATTGAACCATGTCAGTTCTCTTTCTTCAAATATAGGTTCTTTTCTTGGTATGCATCTTTGATAAATATATCTCCTAGAATCATGGAAGAAGAATGACTCCCCTAAGGGTATGTCTCCCCGCATCTTCTCTAAGATGAACAATATGCTACCAAATGATCTATCCTTGGCCCTGCTCATGCATCAAACTTGTGCCATACCATACATCATGAAACAAAGATATGTCATCAATGAAATAGAGAATCATGAACAATATCCACCAAGTAACATGTACCAAAATGTGCCCACCATGCACAACAATTCCATGTACATCAACACAAAAGGTAAAAGATATCATCAATGAAATATATCCACCCTATATGCCAACATGTACATCTACCAATATGCCAACCATGTGCATCTACCAATAAGGATCCAAATCCAATGGTACATCTACCAATCATAGATGTACGTAACATGTACACCACTAGATTATTTTACATAATCCAATAGATGAGCATTTAAAACTACAACAAATAGTAGAACTCCTCGCAACAAACAATGTCGACCGCACCAGAAGTTATATCATCACATCAAACTCCAAGCCATGTGCATTGCATTTTTTCCCAAGGGTTTACAACAGACACGCAGCCTGTTTCACAATTGAGTGTGTGTGTGTACGTGACTTATTCAAGGTCAGAACGCATGGAAACGTGATTTTCACCACTGTTACCTGTGTGTGATTTAGTAGATGACACATTTGAACTTTCTTTCAATCTTTCATTCTGATTCCGGTCATTCGCCTCTCTTCAATCCACCTCATGTAGATGACCCTTCTCTCTAACTTGAGCCTCGAAAAATTCATATTTTCAAATATGTGTTCCTTTCTTACTTCATTCCTTCTTCTATGCTATGTGAAGTCCTCATCATGCACTTCCTTTAGGTTCAAGACTTCGATTTGTAATAATCCACTACAACTCAGAAAGTATCTCTACAGATTTACAAAGTGAACAACAATATGTCCCACTTGATCACATCTCCAACACCTTGTGGTGTTATAGGATTCTTCATTATATCTCTTCATAAGATCTTACATCTCAAAAGCCAGGACCAGCTATCTATTACATGGAATAACGCCCAAGAAAATACCTCATACCTTTGCTTTGTGTCCCAAGAATAGCTTCTGATGTCTTCCTTTTATCTCTTTGGTTTTCTTTCCTCAGGTAGATGGTTGCTTGGTAACATTGTTCTTCCTTCTTTGATATAGCCTTTACTCCTCATGATTCTTTGAGGTGCTTGCTTCAAGATGTGTATCTTCCTTTGTATCCAAGCACTGATTATCACATGATGATCTTTGACTTTCCAATATCTCTCCAAGATTCGGCAGGAGCTATCCAAGAATTTGTTTGGATCCTTTCCAATCTTTCTCTAAGGTCAACAATTTCAAATTTTAACTTACAACATGACTTTTCCTTTTCATTTATTTTGAATCTTCACAGTTCCTCTATTCCTTTGGCTTTTCTTCAATTTGTGTCTTGAGATGGACAAGGTTTCAAAATCCTTACTAATCTCATCATCTATTCATGTCTTCTTTTTCCATTCTTTAGTTCTGTGATCTCTTCTTCCTTTTCTTCTAATTTAGAACTCTCTTCTTGTTCTTTGAGCATTCCCCTTTAACTTCAAGATGCCTTTTGACTCCTCCTAAGAAACTTCTTAGTAAGTTATCCGAAAAGATAGTTATAGTGTGTATAAAAATGATCACCCTAAACATGTATAATCCCTCTTCAATTTCCTCTTTTGAAGTTTTAATAGATTTCCTTCTATTCTTTCATGGGATAAATACCATCAAACCTTACAAAAACTATATCTACATCCTCTTCTCCCCTGTAAGAAAAATCTATCATCACTATCATTGCATCTAAAGGGCTTTAGAGTGTTCTTACCTTCATTTGAAATATCCTCATGATCTTCCTCTTTTGCCAATATCAACACATACCTCTTGCTTTCTATTTGAAATGTCTTCAAGATTCTTTGTGCTATTATCAATTGATTCTTTTATCTTCACTTGAAATGTTTTCAAAATCACATTTAGAAATAATGCATTCAAGAGTTTTTGATGATCTCACCTTGATGATCTTGATGGAGTGGTCTCGAATTTCCTTCTTTCTCTCTTCTCTTTGCTTTGATATGTCTCCTCTGGCTTTTGCCATAGATCCTTGGCATATGTGCATTGTCCCATGCTCTCTTTGATAGGGTTTGAGAGTTCACTAAGAATTGTCTGAGAGCCAATGCATCATTCTTCTATTTGAGCTGCAAACTTTGACTTGTTCTTCAACTAAACATATCCACTGCATGGTTGCCTTCCAAATAGTTGTTGCCCCATTGTCATCAAATACACTCCCTCATCCTATTCTCCAAGTAGAATAGTTTTCTTCATCAAGGATTGGAACTTCATCATCCATTTGTGTGTCTATGGATTCCTTCAAGCTTGTTACAGTGAAGGTCATCGATACCAATTGTTGGACACACCTACCACACTAGAGGGGTGAATGAGTGTGGGGTTCTTTTTTCCTAAAACTTCCTCTTGCACAAAATCATCAATTAGCATTCAACATTTATTCATTACCCATTGTTGTCATATATAAACTACTTAGATGTGAGCACATATCAACAACATATATCAGCAATATATCATGAACAAGTCATCACCACAATGAACACAAAGAACACAAGACATGTTACACTTTTCTTTTATTACTGGACCACAACTCGGGCTTATCAAAGAACAACTAAATAGAGTAATAAACTCTACAAGAGCACCAGATCTATATGAGAGACTCAGTTTGCATTCTCAAGACTAACCTAGATGAGGCAACAATCCAATGTAATCAAACTGTACTATAAACAAGAGCATCAACCATGCACCAACCCGTGCTAAACAACCCAGAATCAACCTGTACTATAAACAAGTGCATCCAACCATGTACCAAGTATATAGCAATCATGTGTCAACCACTCATCAACAATGACTCATAAATATGTGCCAACATAATCAACTACACACCTCATGTATAAGCCAACTCATCAACTACTATTCTCGAATCATGTACTCAACATGTACCTCAACTAAAAGCCCTCATCAATTGATATCATCAAAATTGATTTGTAGCTCTGTAATAGACCTCGGTGGTATCTGATCACTTTCCTGCAAACCTTCCTTAAGTATAACAGTAAGAGACTAGCATTTTCATCAAACTTTCTTTAGTCTCACATGCTTGGTTTGATTAGTCAACAACCCTAACTTGAGGTAATCATAACTTTGAACCTCAGATGTATAAAGATCCTAAACTCATACACAATGTTCTTTTCAAGCAGGATTTATGCACTCCCTCCAAGTGGCACTACTTGTAACCTCCTCAGAAAAGGAGTTATAGCAAAAATGGCATACCTTACCACCCTGACTTGATGGTGAGAGAGCTGTCCCTAGAGAGAGTAATTCCACAAAATATTTTCTGAAATGATCTGGAACTATTACACCATACTAAAGACTTTACCCAACCAACACATTTGGTCTCACTGAATTTGGATCTGTTATGAAGAAGTTAGTGACGTTTTTACCCTAAACACCGGATTTTGACTAGTTTCTGTAAGACTCAAGCCACAAACCCTATTTTCCACAGAGCAACTCCAAAATACAACGAACCACATGCTAAATTTTTAACCACATATACTTTGGTATGTTTTATCAACTCTGTATTAGAAATTTCAGGGATTTGAATTCACATAGAAAAAAAAGTTATAGCGAAAATGGTGAGATGACCAAAATAACATACCATAGAAAGCACCTTCAAAAGAATTTATCCTCCTTGCATTGCGGCCTCTTTCTCTCACTTTCCTCGTAATTTCGGCTAAGATATCATTGTAAAACCCCGTGACACATATAGATATTCAATATGCTCAAGGTGTTTCAAATGAGAGAGCCTTGCTCTTATTTATACTCCAAGTAGCTTCCTTAAAACAACATATTCTAGGTCATCACTCTTGGCCCCACTTTCCCTATTTCTCTTAGGGTTGGGTCCACTCTAATTTTCCATTAAAATTACTATTGAAATAATATTTCCCCATCTCTAGGTCTCTTGACCTATTTTTCTTATTTTAGGGTTAACCATTTTCCATAAATATTCCTTCTGATTTTGTCACCTTACTTCATTATTTCTTTTGATTTTGTCACTCTTGATTATTAAATAATCCACCTTTGAATAAATAATATTAACCCCATTTCTAGGTCACTTTAACCTATTTTCCTTATTTTCTTAGGGGTTAACCATTTTCCATAAATATTCCTTCTGATTTTGTCACCTTATTTTATCATTTCTTCTTTTAGGTCACTTTGACTACTTTTGACTTTGGGGGTTTCAAGCCTTCATGTGAGGTTCATTCATCTTCGTAAGGCCATAAAACTCAAACTGTGAGGAGTTATGCATTACTTCTCTCCCACATACCAATTTAAATGGTGCATGACAATCACTATCCATCTAGGATAGTTTCACCAACAATTTCAGTTTTTGATCTTTCATCTCAAGGTTCTCATACAAGCATGGGTCCTCCAACCATTCTTCTAGATAACTCAACTGTGAAAGCTGCCTTTCCCAAGTGAGGGTTTCACCATAAGTGCATCTCACTTTGAAAGTTCATCCATTTGTACACCTTATCAATCATGATAAGACACAATGAGCATGGGTCCTCCAACCATTCTTCTAGGATAACCTAACTGCAAAGCTGCCTTTCCTGAGGGTTTTCACCATAGGGGGACCACTTTTGGAGTTCATCCATTTGTTTTACCTTTGCATCGATTGTTTCCACTTGGGACATATAACATTCTCATCAAGGAATCACTATATCAATCAATTACTTGACATCAACCAATGACATGACATCAATCAAACCAAACCATTTACATCAATGACATATGATCCAACAATCTCCCAAGTAATCAAACCATTGGCATCAATGACAAACCATTGGCATCAATGACAACATGATCCAACAATCATAACATAACTAGTTAATTAAACAAAACTCCCCTCCTTGTGACTCCCATCATCACATTCATATTTGACAATTTATCTTAGTGATATTTGAAATTATTTCCAAAATATATTACCAACATATCCAAAAGCATGTTGTCCAAAAATATGAAGTCAACTATCCTCAACAATAAATAAATAAATAAAACTTAGAATCCATATTTTCCAGTCTATGAAGCAATCTTTCCCTTATTGTTGTTATTACCTTTAATCCTTCTGAATTTTGTTTAAGTTGTGTGTATCCTTTAGGTCTCATCTTGTTGATCATATGAGATTAATCGTCCCTCCAATGCATGTGGAAGGACACAAATTTATCAGAATCATTTGAACGTGAGGAAGGGGAAGAAGTGGCTTTCTCTTTGATAGGGGCATGGAGGGCCTCAGTTCTCAGCCTTTTGTTTGAAGAGCTTATTCATGTATGTATAATGGATTAGGAAATAGTCCCTTTAACAACCATACATGAAAAATATTTAAAGATATGAAGTATATTTTGGCTCAACGACATATCATACTCATGCAATCCAATCCATACAAATTCTTTAATTGTTGTCAATGAGCAGGGGGGTGAACAAAAGGTCCTGGGATATGCAAAGGGGGTGTATTGAGCAAAAAATGATAAAATTAGGGGGGAAAAAAGCATGGTTACTACTCATAGACAATCGACAATCAACTGCAATGTAAACCAAAGGAACATGCTGCTGTAATTCATCCAAGAAAATGTGATTTCAAACTATAACAATACAAAATTCTCTTATCTGTAATTAAATTTTAAGAACATGGAGTGAAAAATGGATATGGGAAGGCGAGGGGATTGTAATTAGTGAAAAGTGAAATAATGGTAGGGAGGAGAGCATATATTGTTCATAAAATTAATTAAGTAATCCAAAATCATTCTATATCAACGCAAAAGGTCCAACACCAACAAAGTAATGATTGTTTTCAATTTAACAACCACTGTGTATAACTCAATCAATTTTGTGTATTATTTGCTCATTGTTCGCAATTAAACCATTAACATGGTTTCATCAAAACATACAATATTCCTTCCTCAACAATGTGTAAGAGTTATGTTTCTTCTCAATTGTTCCAGTTAATATTCAAAACAATTTCTAAATTAACACACAATCACTTGTTCCAATCTGTTCCATCAAAACATCAACCCCTATCCATGAATCATTTATTCAAATCAAACACAGATACTAAAATCACACCTGATTCCATTCCTCAAGTTCATTTAATAATTAATTTGTAATGAGATCATATTGTCACAGAATCCATGTCCATTTCTGAAACAATGTATGATATCCATCATCCATACATAGCGGACAATCAAAACACAATCTTCAATCTATCCTGACTTGCCATTTAAACGCACAACAATCATCCTTTCAATTTATACGAAGCTATAGGATACACAAACCATTCAACGAACACAAGAGCATCTCTGTGATTGTACATTTTTAATTAATCTGAATATAAACATCAACGATGTTGAGTTGTCAATCTAATAAAGGGAGACAACGACAATATGCCCAACCCCATTTCTCAAATTGATGAAATTGCAACAAACCATATTGTTTAAAAACCTGTGACCATCTTTGATGGTGTGATAAAGTAATATCCAAAGAATATACAGTGGATAGCCACGCCATAACTATCGTGATTGCAACAATCCCATTCGGTAATTTAAACACACCCACAACAATAATTAGTTCAACCTAACATGTTGTAGGAAAGCCACACCTATCCATGCATCACACACCAAGCATTGTTGTGACTTAATCAATTTAAAACTAATGTTGGGTTAACAATTCAATAATCACAATGTAAAAGACAACGACTATATATCCAATCGCATTTCCCCAATCAACCAATTAACCAAAACCACTATCGACATAATCAACAAAATCGAGCCAACAATAGAACGCTGTCAACGATGCATCACCAACTCATAACAATCAACAACATACCCGACTGGACATAATGGTTCCCTCTATAAAAAATTGAGCTTGAGAATTCAATGGTTTTCTCTGTGGACCAACACAAGGATACTAGAGTCGCCCCCCCCAACATCAGTTGAGAACCTCCGAGACCAACGGTGCACACACAGGGTATAGCACCAATAACTTCGTAGACATGGTGACATTTCCCATGATAGGAGAGACTATGAACAGAGGAGAAAGGCTTCATTTTGGTCCTGTAACAATACTTAGGACATGTAGGGTATAACCCTCATGGTCTTCCCAATCAACTCAAGAATGTTGAGATAAAATAGAGCAAAGAAATAGCAATCAAATTTAAGCAAGCCCTTTGGCATAACGACTATTGTAACCCCCTGCGCAAACACCAGTAACATGAACAAACCCATACCCAAGTGAACAATACACAGTGACAGAAATTGTTTCAAACCCAACAAACCCCATAACAACCAACAGCTGGGTATGGTGATAAGAAAGCATGGAGACAGCCAGCCAATCTGGACTTAATTAAAACCCTTCAACCAAGACCAATAAGGATGATAGAGAGCCTTCATGGCTTCTAAACTCAGAATGATCAATGAAACTGTAACTTCAAACATTATTGGAATGAAACCACACCAACCATTCATTCCAAAAAATATCACAAATTTACATAGTTTCCAGACTTAAGGAAAGCACAGACCCATACATCACCGAGCCAATATCTATTTCATAACTAGAGCAAGTTCATGGATGGCGAAAAGACATACATGTAACCACAAAAAATTTAAAATGCGAGCTTGGCCGAACAATCCTTCCTCTATTTGAAAATCACAGCTTACCCACAACGAACCAATTGAAAAATAGCCAAGGTGACGACCAACGAAGGGGTATGGAGTGACGTGTAGTAAATGCACATCGCCTCCATCCTCCAATCATTCAATTACTTAGTACACACCAACCCACTAATCCATTAATTCATTCAATTAAACCATGCATCAAAACCAACATCCACTAATTTCCAAGAGCGCCACCCTATGTCACATTAGCCACTTCCAACCATACTATAACACATATCACATAATATCCATATAACTCAATAAATCATATAGCCACTAACCCTGTTAGCTAGGACTAACACTGATCCTTTTAATTCCAATGCATATAGTGTAGCATATTAGTATAGTCTAGTTTATTCTTTTTTCTCTTTGTTATATTTCTTTTATCTCTTTTCAACTGCTCTTATATATTATTACTAACATGTCTCTTATGCAGGTGTCACAATAATGAATCCAAAAACAAATAGCAAGGGTAACAATGGATAACATAGGCCATCGTAACATGAAATTAGAGCCTACATAACATGCCTTATCCATCATTCATTTGTCGCAATTAGAACCAACACATAATAGACCTTATCCATCGCTAACAAAACCAATATTTCATCAATCATAGAGAACTCTGTAGCAGTGTCGAACAACAACATAACATTAAATAAGAACTAGATCTGATCTCCCAATCTACAAGGGGGTCCCACCTACTAGTAATATATTTTTTGTTAGCTTATAATAATAGGCTTTAGCAATACTTTGTGGGAAAAATCCTCGTTGCGATTTTAATTGTCAACAGTGAGCTACCTGTCTTGTTGGAGAAGTTACATTTCTTGGTATGTGGAAGGATGTCACTAACCTGTTGTTGGAGGGGTTGAATATGTTTCACCAACTTGTTCTCTTTGGGATTGACAAGGAATTATGTAGGCACCATTATAGGTGAAGAAAGAATATCTTCTTTCTCTTCTGCAATCTACTTCTTCTTGATAGAAGGTGCTGAGGTGCAGTGGTTGTAGTGGCCTTTTTTGCATCCTTTGAATAGACTCTGAAGAGGATGAATTCTGCAGTATGAGAGATTACCTTGTGACACTGTTTTGGTGGAACAATATTTGGAACTACCTTTGGTATCCTGTAGAGTTGACCCCCCAAAGTAATAAATAAACTATGGGGTTGAGACTCATAAACAACATGGCATTTACACATATATGGTTGGCCTAGAACAACATCACAGACATCAAGAGGGATAACATCACACACTACCTCATCCTTGAAGGGTTGGATGCCATAGGATAGGGAACATTGTTGGCTGGCACGAAGATCTTTTCCCTAGTGAAGCCACCTGATGTTGTATGGTTGCGGGTGTGGTGTTGTCGACAACCCCAAAGTTTTTACGACCTCAACAGATATGAGGTTCTTCTGGCTTCCGCTATCAACAATGAAATGCAACGGGTTCCCCTTCACCCACATCTATGAATGGAAGAGTCACTCCCCCTCTTCAGGATCTACTGGTTCTTCTGGTTGAATTGTTGTGATCGCGACAATAGCAATGGGGTCTGCATCGATGATCTACCTATTTTCAATATTTTCTAGATCATATTCTGAATCAGGGTTCGGCTCATTGTCTTTGACCTCATCCACCAATGAATGTTTTGAGTGACATTCATCAGTGTTGTACCAGGGGATTTTGAGGAAGTTGCACCACTTCCTAGTGTCATTCTTAGTATTTCCTTTACCCTTATTTTCCTGTGTCTTGGACTAGTTATCAGGAGGTTGTTGGTTAGGGTTGTCGTTACCATGCTTTGGTTTTTGCTGATTTGCAGACCCGAACTCCCATTTGTTCTGGTGCCTAAATTTCTTCTCGATTTTGACAACATATCGATAGGAAAATCCTAATGATGATATGTTTAGGAAATCCATTTTGGTTTGGATGTACCCATGCAGAGCCCCACGATATTTTAGAACCAGATGCCACTTAGAGTCTTTGATACCCAACTTAGTGTGTAAGGTACATAAAGTATTTGTGAACTCTGACATTGTTTTTCTCTTCTCCTGTTTTAGTGTGGTCCATCTCATGTACTGGTCTTCATAGTCATCAACATGGTAGTATTGTTCCTTGACAGTATCCACAAAAAAATCCCAAGTGGATTCGACCCCATATATTCCAAATTCCTCTATGGAACATTGCTCCCAGTAATTTTCCCACCAATGTTTGACATGGGGGAGATCCTTGAGGAGTGTGAAGGGGATATTTTCCCTATCGAAAAAATTGTGAACAAAGAAATAACCTTCTAGAGGATTTAACCATTTTTTTAAGGCATCTGCATCTATCTGACGTTCAAATATGGGAATATCAAAATTAACTTGTACCTTGAGGGAGAGGTTCCTCCAAAGTGGCATCTTGATGAATATGCGCTTGTTTCTATCGGCAAGTGTTGAAGGATGTGGGAAAAATTATCCATCACTTCGTCCCTCTGTCACGCGAGAGCTTGCTCAAGCAACAGGTTAATAAAATCTTTTGCTCTACTGTTTTTCTTTTCTACCTCCATAGAGGGTTTCTTGGACGTGAAAGAGAGATTGTCCTCAAGAGAGTAAAGTTCAAGACCCAACTTGCTATACTCGGACCTCGTCGGGTATATGCACTGAAAAATGATCAAGAGCATCCTGCTCTGATACCACTGATCCAGATTATTTTTGAAATGAAATGAAAGTAGAGATATTATAATGAAATACACATAAAAAATTCCAGAAACAGATAAATACAACTATAAATGATTTCTATTAATGAAATAAATGTATAGATATTGTAAAATATAGATGCAAAACTCGCTAGAATGGTGGCAACTTTATCTCTGAGAAGATATGTGACTGCTATGCTCATTCTCAAGAAGATGAGTACAATGAGGCTTTGAAGGATTTTTTATGATAAACATGAATACCAAAACCCTATACATCCAAAAAACCTAACCCTAGGAGATGAAGTGCCAAAAGTCATGTGCGTCTTGTTGGGGTAAGTTAGTACATTAACTTCCCAGGGTTGTAATTTTTGCATACGATCTCCATTTTAGGTGTGTGATAGCCTGCTTGAAAGGTCTTTTCGAGAAATACACATTATTCCATCAAACTTTGATTTCGTCTATATTTTGACTATGGTAAGCCAAGAAAACATTGTTTAGGGTCCCAAAATGGCCCTGCAAGTACAAAAAGATGTGCTGACATGAAAACTTCCAAAATAAGCTAGTTGGAATAGGTGGGCAACCACCAATATCCACCTGGATGTTGTGTAGGGATTCAAGATAGCCACGTAAGTGCAAATCCCACAATTACAAAGAAATGTCCCCGTTACAAAGAAACGTGTTGAACTGAAAACTGTCAAGATGAACCAGTTGGGAGTTGGAACAGGTGGGTGGCCACCAATATCCACCTGGATCAAGGATAGTTGTCACAATATCCAAGGGTCCTTAGAAGCATATAGGAGGGATGTATTATGGAGGACATCATGGATGAATATAATCAAGAAGTGTATGCTTGGTATCATTTTGAGGCCAATTGTGTTGATTTGTATATGGGTAGTTGTCATTTTTGGTATGACAACCACTTCCATCGTCTATTCTATGACTCTACTCCACCTCATGTAGAGTCCATTCTAGAAAGTACACAAGATAATTCTCTACATATTATTCTTCAGCAATAGTAGATGAATGTTTTCTCAATTCTACATATTTCGACCCACATGACTAGTGTAGATATTGGGAGCATCATTTTCAACTGGTTCTTGAGTTCTGATAGCTTCAACATGGATTTCATATGAGCACTTGGACATGGGACCTAGGTTTATATTGGTGGTTGGACTAATTGAACATGGTGGTTTTCATTTCTACATGGGTCCCTAGTTCTCGAGTCTACTTCAACATTATGGTCCACAATTATCCATGGGACCTCGGTATATGGTTGTACACCCTCATAACAAGCATGGAGGACAACGCTTTCTTAAGGGGGATAGAATTTAGTGTAGCTAGAGAGGTAGTGGGGGGGGGCATAGTGATAATAGTCAAGTCCATTCAATGTAAGGTGGAATAGGTCCACTATATTATTAAATAAAGCCCACTATGGTAGTTAGATATATTATTATAAACATAATAAATGTAAGAGGACTTACTAGAAGGCTCTACTTATAGAAGGTTCCTCCTCTAGAATGTTCTTAGGTAGTTGGTAGCACTATATAAATGGGTTCAAGCAATGTAATGGGATGTGAAAAATAATTTTTGTATTTGGAGCATGTAGTTCATCAGTAGGTTTCCCTCTCGAAGAGGAAAGTGAACAAGAGGGGATCCCTTCCATAATAGGATCCATTGTATGGTGTTTCCCTACCCTAAGGTTTTGATAATAATAAATCTTAGTTCTTCTATATTGTTCTTTGAATATTAGTGGTGATTATATTTGTATATCTACTCAGGTACTTAACACATTCCACCATTTTGTGTACTTAACACCTTCCACAAGAGACAAGTTTGTATTCATTAATAGAAGTTGGGTTTCACTATATTTTTGTGTTCTCTTATATATTTTGTTTTTGTCTCATTTCATTCTCAATATAATACGGATCATGCATCTACCCCTCTCCCCCCCTC
>SNQJ01S0124747.1:20444-46998 GCA_010110895.2 Picea sitchensis | reverse complement strand
TGCAGTTCATCCCACCATAATGCTGCATGCCCTTTAAGTCTAGTCACAACATGCTTGAATTTTATTTCTTCCTCGACATCCTCATATTCGAAATATTTATCCAGAGCTCTAACCCAGTCTAGAAGCTCTTCAACATCCAAGTTTACCTCATACATGGGAATCTCCATCTTTTCCCTGGCACCTATCCTTGCAACAGCCCTGAACAGGCGTTTGTCTACAACATATTTGACTGCGACTTCTTCTCCATGTCCAGCTTCATTTTCACTATCAGCCTCACTGATATCCCCAGTGTCGACTGTGCGCCTTTGTGCTGTCTCCATGGCATCAAGCCTGGCACATAACTTGCACATTTCCCTTTCCACTGCTGGATCAGGCATTGGTCTGTCTCTTCTTCTCGGCGGCATGGCTGAGAAATATTCTTCCTTCCTTTGCTACAGAAAACAAAGAACTTTTTCTGGGCTCTGATACCAAACTTGACGCAGACTCCCAACCTGCAAGTCGAGATCCGCTCACAGGATCGTTCAAATCTCCCTCTCTGAGCCGAAGTGGCTCATTTGGATCCCTATCAGAAACTTCAACAACTTTGATCCACAGGTCCTTATGAATTGAGCATACGTGGAAAAACACCAGGTGCCAACTCAAATACGTTGACAAATTCCCTTTTCTAAATTCAGGACTTCGGGTTTCACGATCCCTAGTGTCGAGTTTCCCGGCCTTTCAACTGTCGAAACCCGAAATGTCGATTCCATGAAACGTTTGACCACGTCCTCCTCTTGCACGATCGTATCGCGTTTCACAATTTCAGGAACCTTGGAACAAAGAGTCCCTTACCCCTTGTCTTTCCGAATGCTGAAATGCCAAAACTCGATAGGTCAGCCAAAAGTTGACTTCCACACAGGTCGTGTCACTTTATTGGGGTTTCGGATTTCGCGATTCCGCGAATCTGGATGCAAAGCTCTTGGCTCTTCGACCTTCAAAGCTCAAACTCTGAAATAGTACCTCCAATAGGATCAACAACCATAAACCTCCCCTTGATCCAACGACCAACGCGATTTCAGGCTTTTGGGTATCGGGAGTTCGAAACTCTCGATCCCACGCCACTGTCCTCTCAGGTTCCCGAACCCCGAAATGATCTGACGGCTCACGAAAGGTCATGATCAATGGTCCACGTTGATTGTTGATACCAACTAATGGGTTCATCCTCCCTTATCCACCTTGCATCTTCTCTGGATCTCATGGTCCTTGCAACTTCGGAAGTTCTCCTGGGAGAATTTTGACCACTCATTCCTCCTCAACAACTTCTGTGAAATGAACCAAAGTTCTCCCTTGCTGAAGTTTACTTCAGCTGGATGACTTCAACTTTCGTCTTCCTTTGAATACTTCAAGTCTCACAAGAACTCCTGCGTGCACTCCTTGTGGCAATCTATCAAATACTTCTGGCTATTTGATCTCTTCGACTCTGTGCACTCCCCACAACAATAGTCCTTCAACTCTCTCTCTGTTGATAAGTCGTAAGACTCCCAATGCCTGCGCACTCCTTGCATGGATTCCTGTGCTACTCTTGCACTCCTGCTAGAATGAGAACAACAGTATCCCTCCTGAGCTTTTCAAAGATGAAACCCTGAACTTTCGTCAACGCACTCATTGCGGACATTTCACTGCACTCCTTGCACAAACTTCTCACTCAGGATGAGAAACAATTGAAACTCATTCACTCCCTCTCTCAGACTTCATATAATCAACATGAAATCATACATTCAACATAGAATAACACCCAATACATAGATAGAGAGAAATAAAAACACTGTAAGCATACCATTCACCATGTATAAGCAGACAACATCATAAAACCATGAAATCTGACTCAAAGCTTCACATATTAATTCAAATCTCCTGTACATGGGGTTTTCTCTACAACTCTCTGCTACAACTCTCCTCTTCTCTATGCTAATGTGCTTAATGATACAATGATACAAGAATGAGGGTGTCTATATCTGTTTTCCCTCCTATGCTCTAAAACTGTCTAATCTAGAATTTAAATCTACCTACTTTCATTTACTACACATAAATGCATTAATATTTTACAGATGAGAGCAATTGCTCAAGATCTGTATACAATATGTAAGTACGCTTCCCTTTAACCATTACATTAATGCTTCAAAATATTTCAAAATGTGCGTTGGTGGCCTTCCAAATGTCTTCCGCCTTCACGCTCGCTTGACTACTTACGATGCTCCTGCATCACATGGAACAAGGATGTGCCATATCTTCGGTCTGGGGGGAGTTTCCTGAGCTAAAAAAAAATTCTATGCACTTCCCATTTGTACAGAAAAACCCATGAGAAGAGGAAGTAGGATTTCTGTCAAAATTCTATCATACTGTCTTTTCACAATGTCTTGGGATATTATATCAACATTTTTTTGTATTGGTATGCTAAATTATATACTTCTGACATCATTGTGTTTGTTATAAGCTTACTGTGCAATTTTATGTTTATGTTATAGAAGACTTCGTATACTTAACTAGTTCTTTGTGACAATTACAGATCAATAACACATTATTAAACTCACTACAGATCTGTGTTACACACATATGAATAGAGGAACAAGGTTAAGTGGCTTTGTATTAGGCTAGGTATTTAGCTCAGTATGGTTTTGATTTGGAATTTTCTGGATGAGAGTCTAGGTCTAGGGAGCTAGGCCAGGGTTTCCAAAAGATGAGTTGCAAAGATAGAATGGGACAAGGTAGGTATACTCAGTAGAATTTAGGATTTGTCATTGCGTATAGGGTATATGTGGCGAGTTGAACATGGGAATGATATCATGAATCCATTCATAAGAAGAAGGTGTAACATAACATGACAGTTTCATCCAAAACAATGTAAATAACTTTGAAACAATCATAGGAAAGCATGGAGGTGGCAACATATTGTAGCAGAAGAGCAACAAGTTTTGGAGGCCTTCCTCGATGTTTTATTTAATGAAAAAGTTATGAATGGAAATATGATTATGTCCTCTACCCTTTGGATTCACTAATCCAAGCAAAAATCTACATATAATCCCTTCACAATTGATTTGAAAAAAAATTGTCCAAACGCATAATAATTGTGACAAAAGTGCAACAAAAAAATTGGGGTCAAAGAAGGGGCTATAACTTTTTAACCATAACACATTTTACAAAACTAGGAGAAGTTTTTGTATATAATTTTGTTCTTAATATAAAAATCTCTCATTTTTGTTAAATTCATTCCCATGTTCTTTGAATATGTGCCACAAAATCATGACTAACACAGGAAATTAAATTTGAGAATTTGATTTTCTGAGATGGGCCTCCAAGAAAGTTGAATATTTCCCACTATATGATACATGTGTAAATAATGAAGGAGGTTATTATTATTTGGCATGTCATTAGAAACAAACTCCTTCGGTTTTCCAAAATTCATCCTATTTGGTCAAAAACCTGTTTTTAAAATAATGACTAAAACAGGAAATTAAATTGGAAAAAATTATTTTCTGAAATAGGTCTCCAAGAAAGTTGAATATCTCCCAATATATGATACCTATGTAAACAATGAAAGAAATTATTGTTATTTGGTATGTCATTAAAAATAACCTCCCTCCAGTTTCCAAAATTCATCTTATGCGATCAAAAAAATCATTTTAAAATGATGACCCAAAACAGAGTCAAAAGCGTGACGTGGTCTTGTAGAACACTTTTTGTGACTTTTCCTGATCCATTTTTTGATGTAGTAGTTCCTGGCCATGTGTCTCTGAATCTTGATGTCCATGTTGGCATTTTTCAGGAGCATATCCAGGTGTTCATTGACTCATACAAGACAATACTCTCTGTCCTTTTCAAATCTTTCCACAATGGTGCCTTCAATGTCTTGTTGACATAGTGAAGGTAGATAGTCTATTTTTTAAGCTTTCTATTTTCGATTGTTAGCCCACTTTCAGTTCAATAAACAATTGAATTTTCCCTTCTACTTTTTAAATATTTTGGAGAAGATGTCCTCTCAAGTGAGGAAGAACATAACCAACCCCCAAAACAACCTCTTTCACCATGGCCTGATGAAACTCCTTGTTCTAGTCGAATTAGCGAAACATGGGCAAACTTGGGACAAATTCATTTACGAATTTGCAAACCCTCACTTAACAATCAAGATTGGCAAAAAGACACTTGGTCAAAGGAATATTTCTCCATCCAAACCTCACTCTCCGAAAACCCCAAACCCTCCTATACAAGCCATTTCTTTCCCAGAACAATACAAGAAGCTTGTTGACACCCCTGCATCCTCATTGGGTAAAAATACCAAGAGTAAAGATCAAATAAATCCTATTGCTAATCTTCAGATGACTTCAATATCTCTTGATCCCACACCTAAAAATCTCCAAGAAGTGATTCAACAAGACTTTCCTATAGTTCCCACAAATAGGAGAGGAGCCAATCGATTTGACAAAGGACCCTTTCGAAAGAGTACCCGGAGCACAAGAGAAAAACCTTATGAAAAACCCCTACCTGCTTCGGACCCTATCGAAGTGTCCTCTGATCTTGAGATCCCTCACAAGAGATTTAGGGAAGTTTCTGTAGATGAATTAGATCTTCAAAGAAAGAGAAGATAAGAACCTACCTCTCCTTATCAACCCCCTATTACTCCTACTTCACCCATGCCTACTCTAGATCCTACGAATGATATATTGTCCACATCTTTCAAAGGATCTAAGCCTTCCTCCAAAATAAATGATTCTTCCCCAACCATTGAGAAGCTACAAAAAGAGAATTCTCAGTTGCTCCAACAGTTGGAAGAAAGGAAGACAATAGACACACATCTTAATCATGATAATGCAGTCTTCCAAGAAAAGGTAAACTCCCTTCAATGGTTGGTTGATGAGATGACCAAATCCAACTGCAGGCTCAGAGCACAACTGAAGCAACACAAGAGGCATAAGGAAAAGTCTTCATAGCAAGAAGGAGAAGCTTCTAAAGTCGATCCTCCTCATCAAGCTTAGTCATGAGGGGTAATTTATTTTTGTTTGCAGCACGACCTGTAAAATCATAAGTGTGGGGGTAATGTTGGCCCGTGATATGATCGATTTTATGACAGTAATTAGATACTTTTGTCGAATGTATATATGCGTTTTTCATGTTTTGAATAAAATTTTGAAGAGTTTTTGTGCCAAAACGCTATGATCCACACCAGGTATGCATAATTCGTGTTTTATGATGATCTTGAGTATAATTTAGTATGATTTTATGTTTCCAAGAATCTAATTCAAATTTTTTCATGTCACATGGCAAAATCGCAGCTTGCTTTTGCTTTCGGCACTCAGTCTGGTACTCCATCTGGCACTCATTCTGATACTCCATCCAACACTCAGTCCGACACTCCGTCCTGCAAAAAAACAATGGGCGATTTGGCGGTTATGGTATTGGCGGCCAATGATGGGTGAGTCAGAGACATGGGTTTTTCTCGTGTTCATGCCCTCCAACTACTGAAGTCTTGAGAACTCAGTTTGGGTTGTTATGTTGGGATATTATTGGCTCACTTCATTTCGGTAGTTAGGGCATCATCAAATGTAATTTACTATTTTTAGAAGAGGTTTGACCCTCCAGTGGTTGACCTCTCAGTATTTAAATCTTATAAATACCACCATGGTGGTCATACAATAGTTAAGAAGTTAAGGAAGTCGTGTGTTAGTGAGAAAAGACAATTTCCCTCTGTTTTGCCATTTTCATTTTGCCAGAATTGTGTAACACTGTGTTTTTAGTTTTAATGGCAAATTTGTGTTGTTGAAGATTGTGGTGTGCATTTGAAGGGTAATCATGACTTGTCGGGGAGCCCACCAGCAGTCTGGGTTACTATATTATGAGTTTATTTGTGAATTAGATAGTGTAGATGCATTTTTATTTCATTTTCTGTATATCAATTATTATTTTACTTCTTTGTTATTTAATTTGTTGTTTATAATTTAACTGGTTTAATTTAGTTTTTGCAGGTTATTTTGAAGAATCTTGTTAGTATGCAATGAAATCTTAGTTGATAGAAGCAAGCTTGAAATCTTAGATACTAATCACGTGTGTAGCTAGATGATAAATTAAGTTTTCTTTTACGCTGGAATAGATGATAAAAACAGAGTTTTAGAACATAGTTTTTCATTTATGCTTTCTTTGACAGGGTTTCGGTGGATGGATAGTGCTAACTTTAGTTTTTATTTCTAGAATTCTTATCTAATTGTTGTTTGATTGTACTTATCGCGTTGTTAGTTAGTTTACTCATTTTATTTCTTGCCATATGCTATACTAGTCTTTAAATTATGTTTATGAGTATTTTCTCTTTCTGCAATTTGAATTATTAAATAGAGCTAGTTTAGTTTACTTTATGCAAGTTCTTTCTTATATCTAGGTTGGAATTTCAATTTGTAGTTAATGATTGAATTTAGTGTACTATGAATTTTATTTATTAGTATAGAATGCAATTGATTTTATTAGCATAGTCTCATTGTACTGTTGATGATTAATGCATGATTACATATTCACATGGATATGCAAGATAATTGATGTTGTTTCCGTGATGGCTAAGTTCTCACTGGATTGCCTAATTCACACTTTTCACTTTTCTATTGAAGTCAATATCGATTTTATTCCTCTTCGATTATCTTTCATTGTTAAATGTCATCATGATATGATAAGACACCAGAGACATTCACACAACCATCAACACTATATTTGAGTTTTCATAACTAGAAGATAGTTTTCTTGCTTTTGTAGGATAGATAGTCTTTTGCTTTGGTAGATTAAAGAGTAGTTTGGTTATCATAGATTAAGGATTAGTTGTTAGTTACTCTTTGCTTTCAATTAAGTAGATTTCCTTTTGTAAATTAGAAATAGTTGTGGAAATTAGTTTTAGAATAGATTTTACTTGTTTCTTAGCTTAGTTAGTTTCTTATTAATTAGTTTACTTGTTGTAGAAGTTATACTAAGTTAGTTAGCTATTTATTTTCTTTCATAGGTTAGTTTCTTACTTGTCTATTCTTTCTTTGATAGTGTAGTTGCTTGTCTATTTTCTTGATTTCACAGGATAGTTGCTTGTCTATTTTCTTGATTTCATAGGATAGTTGCTTATTGAATTTAAGTAGGCTAGATGAAGTAGTTTGTTGTTGTTATTTATTAGATATATAGTTTTGTTTTTCCTATTGTTATGAATGAACTAGTTTTCTTTAAGTAGGGTTTCCATTTGATTTCCTAGAACTATCCATCGATCCTTGGTCCAAAGGTTACTTAGGGTACATAGTTTGAGTTTCTTAGTAGGGTTTGATCATTAGATAGATTTGCTTGAATAGATTAGCCCTTAGATAGCCACTTCCTTAGTTAGACTATACTACTAGCCCTTCTACCTTGGCATATATATTGCTACAACTCTAAATTTACCTTTCAGGGTTGACAATTTAATTGAGGGTTTTAGTGTATTTTTTGGGGCATATAGAAAACCCATCAACACCTAACCATCTAGCCCTTACTTAGGCCAGTGGGATGTCAAAAATTCATATTCTTTAATTTGATTCCTTTCTCTAAATAAATCTCATGGATGAAAGTTTCACAAATTGAGATCTTTCCAATGGCTATGGCTATTCTCAAAACCTAGCTCTGGATTAAAAGTTACGACCTTCTAAAATTTGTGTCCTTCTCTCACCATTTCCACCTCATTGCCATGTGGAACCCACATGGATCCATGTCACTCATGTCATCTGATGTGGCATTGATGTGTCATAACATGTCACCCTCTGGCGTAGATGTGACTATCGGTGTGGCACTAGTCATCGGACCACCAACATCCTCGACTTTCCTTCTCTCAACACTTCTTCTCTAGTATAATGGCCACCAGTAGATCATCCTACTCGAATCACTAGGACATTTGGACACTAGGAGATTGACCACCAAGGAACCATCTCACTGGGGTATCAATCCCTTAGGTAAACTTACACTTCACAATACCATAAGCACCTGATCTAGTGGCCTCGTTGGCACCTCAAACACATGGCCCTTCCATGACCTACCATCTAGATTCACTCATGGCTACCAAACGACCGAGGTATAGTTTACGCATCGAAACCTAAAACACTTGATCTGGGGGCCTATCTTGCTCCTTAGACACATGGACTTGCCAAAATATGCCACGATTGAAACATTGCTTTTACATGAATGTCTGAAACATTTAGCAAAAAATATGAATTACATTGACTTGTGGCACAATACCCATGAGCATGTGTAACAACCCCTATGCGACACATCATCAGTAGGCATGATGTTTCCCTACTTAGGTGCTAACACTTTTCCACTACACATTGGCTTGTTTACATCACCCACCATCAATCTGCACATATTATCCTCCACTCACAAGCTAACAAGGGAAGGTTGGAATCCTTCCTTGAACCTTGCCCCACTGGGGTACCAAGCCGTCGGGCCACTAGCCCTGGAAATGTCTACACCACTAAATCATATGCCTCTTGATCTCCTGATCTATGGAACCTTGCGTCGACTAAAATCATACCCCACCATTCCAACCGAGCCACCAGGACGTTACCCTCCTTCTTGATCTTAGTTATGAAATTGACAGCTAAGATATCTCAACACTTAGATATAATGGTTGGGATCCAATGGCACTAAATCAAAGGTATCCATGCCCAACCGAGCCCACTCTTTCCATACACAATCAAGTGTTGAAAAGATTCACCCACCATGGAACTCTATTAGCCAAGCTATCATCCCTCATCATTGTTACATCATTTTCTCTCTCTCATTTGAAATAAAAGGTTGGAACCACCTTTATCGGTGCAAAGTCATCAAGACCTCACGAGGGATGAAGTGGACTGGAGATCTCCTCATAGTCTACAGGGATAGAGGAGTGGAACCCTACCCCATATTGGATATCATATGCTCGAGCAGCAAAGAACAAGTCTTGGATGCCTTCCTGGGGCTCGATACTCTTATATACTAGGTGTCAACCCCCTCCTGAGATTTCCAAGGAATCAACAATTGGGATCCACTCATCACTTAGATATGGCAACTAGAACTCAAAGGAGTTGCAACAAAGATTTAATACCAACAAGGATCACACTTAACTCACCCACAAACCAGATGCTAACAAATATCACTCCCCATGGCACTATGGATGTCATGTTGGCAAAACACGTCATGTTTATTTCATCCTCTCTCTTTAGTTTACAAGGAAAATTGATGGAACCAGGCGCTGGAACCCTGTCCCACTGGGTATCGATTATCGGTTGTTTTTTAAGGCCTACCACATGAGGCCTTTCGGTACTCCAGGGATCCAATAACCTGGTTAACCAAGGGATCCACCTCCAGTTATAAATTCTTCAGGGATGATAAAAAAATGGAGGTATATCCTCCCCTCCAATCTAACGGTCCTTGTTCCTCTTCCGTTTACACAAGAATTCGATGGGTTATGGTCTATTTGGAAACTCAAACTTACTATTCATTCCTTCAATTCCCTTAGAAGTTTTTACTTGAACCAATACAATTATATTGAATGTACAAGTGTTCCTAATTACACATGCATATCTATTCAAGAATGCTTTCACGAGAAACAATTATATAGTCCCACCATTATTCAAACTGGACAAATCTTTCGATAGAAACAAACGTCTATCTATTAAATAGTATATACATGGGTATAGCAGGTACAAAAAAGCAGTTAATATTTGTTCAATTTTGAAGCATAAATAACACTTATCTATTTACAAGTTGTATTAATGAAATGACTTATGGGTGTGCACATTTCCACTAATATGGGATCAAATGCACTCAAACTACTACACTTTGTCCACCTTGAATGGCCTGTTCAAATACATGATACCACTAGAAAATTCCGTAGGTTCTCAACATTTTTCCCTACCTTGAAAAACTCTGATTTTTCATCCCTATCATTTTTTTTTGGCCTCTCCTCTTGCATTTACCCAATTAGAATTGTCTTCCTCCACATGAAACTGTGTGTTTCTTCTTTTCCTTCCTTTTGTCAGAAGGAAACCCATGGATCAATCATGGGGAACTGTGATGATCTCTTGTTATACTCTAGGCTGTCACTTTTCTACTATCCTAGCTAGTCTTTCATTCTTCAATTCATTGAGGTGGTTGGTTTTTCAACCACCAATCCTCCCTCATAAGCTGATTTTCTTTGGGAATCAGGAAAAAGAATGGAACAATCATTTTTCCAAAAATAATTCAACAAGGGCTTGTGCTCTCTTAGCATAATGAACAGGATTTCTAGGCTCCCTTATGCTTTCCTCTAGTGGTATCATGGCCCGATTAATTTAAGGATTCACCCATCAATAAGCTATTTTTCTTTTACATTACACAATAACACATTTAAATTGTTTACAGTACATATCATGGAAACATTATCTCCATGTTGAGATCAACCATTACTAATCATAGTTAATTACAACGGTGAATCATGGGGTAAAATGGGGTGTTACACTCCCATCCCCATTGTTGTGTAGAACACTTGTCATCCGGTGTTCTTTTCATTTCAACAACACCTTCCATGCTTTCATATTTCATCCCCTTCAGCGATGTACCCTTTGTCCTGACAGTGTGGTCTATTTAAAGACCCTTGACATTCCAACACATGCCTACAACAAATATCAAATAGCCTACATATTAAACCAATTCAATGTATAAACATCCATTGATGTTCCTTAATTTAGAGATGTACATATTGTCACAATAATTATATGTGCAATTCATGGATCTGCATCCATATAGAATACATTTACTTTCGTCTCATTATTTTTTCCTTTAACATATTCACTATGATCATCATCCTAATTAACATATAACAAAATTTATCGAAGTCTCCTCTTACTCACAGTCACTCACCTTGGAAGCAAGGCATCCCTTCTCTCTTTAGTCCCTCAATCAATCCATCTTTCCTACCAAGTCTTTCTTGCATGATAAGAGTTCATATACTTCACCGATTCTTATATCTGATGTGTTCCTCAATCCCACTCTAGTAAGCCATCTCTTAGGCCCAATTTAACCTGTACAACCATGTGAGGTGATCATGGAATCTGAGGTCCTCATGTCTAATAGGTATTGTGCCTTTTCTCGATTTTCCATCTCAACAACCATCATCTTTCCCTCCATGACACATATATCATCTCATAACATACATTATTCACACATACATTGAGAGATCTTTTCACATCCAATCTTCTTCAAAAAGAAAAATGAATCTACTACTACATATTTCCAATTTCTTATCCATGTTTTAAATCTATTCCATTATGGAACTCATATCTCACAAATTATGGGGCCCATTTCTCATAACATTTTGGATCTTTATAGATATAGGCATTGTCCTTCTTTATAGACTTATATTTTTTCCATATCCAATACCATCTTTCCTTGCCAATTCCAATCTTCACACATTAAATAATTTGTTAGTTTCTTATGCATATTATGGTTTCATTGCACATTCACAATGACTCACAAACAAATCTTAAAATCATGCATACCAACAATTACATCACATTATTCACTAACCATATGAAATGAAATGATAGCATCATTCCATATACATGCATTGTTTCCTCATATCAATATTTTCATATGACGATCCCAATCATCATAGGCCATGTGTTCCAATGTCCATGGCCACATTTACACACAATGCACCCTTGCATTGATTTTGGTCTGCATTTTTATGTTAGGAACTCTTTCCATGGTTTGTTGGGACTCAACCAACCTCTTACCACATGTATTCTTTATGCACGCTCATTATTAAAATAGGAATGGGTTTCCTTCTTTGAGTTGATCGCATCAAATCAACATATATTTTTTCAAAGAAGTCAAATCAACATACATTATATGAAATTAAGGTACATGTAAAGATGCATTCAACCATTCTTCCCTTTACTAGTAGCTTGAGGTGCTAATAGTCATAATCACTTAATTTCTCTCTTTACCATTTTTAAATATGGTAGAATATTGGATGGTCCTCCTTCCATGCCGAGCAGTCCAACACCTTCCCTCTTTCATATAACATGCATCTCGTCAATGCATTTAATCAATGTGCTTATTATGAGAACTTTTATTCATAATCGTTCATAATTAATTAATGCATCCATGACACATTTGTTTATGAATTCTTGAAAATGAGTACAATACATCTTTTACCCTCAGAGGAACCTTTCTCTTTCATCCAATTTCTCTTTCATGAATCATATCTTTCTTGGCTATCAATGACATATAACATCCAATCAAAATTGTATGCATATAATCAAAACATAAATTATTTGAGCAGTCCTTACCCAATCCCTTTAGAACATATTCTACATTAGCATGGATGTTTTATATGCACCCGTATGGTTTCTATCAACCTTTGTGACATTACCTCATCATTGGTGCTTCACAGGGGGACTGGAAAGGTCCCCTTCATCAACCTTTTTTAATCAAAATCCTTCTTGTACTTATCCTCTCCCTGAGTTTGTCTTCCATTTGTAGTTGTCTTCCCCAACAACTACAAATGAGAAAGATCTCCCAACTTCTCTATATTATTTCTTCATGTTTCCCTATTCTTGGGCCTACCTGCTCCATTTCTTGAGAAGTCTCAGCCAATTCCATCTTGACTTTTCCTCTTTCAGAGAGTTCTCCTTCCCTAAATTCAACATAACATTAACACATAAAGGTTAACCTACAATTTTAATTTCAAATAGTACGTCCATGAACATTAACCACTTATGGAAATAAAAATGGTTATTCTTCCTGTTTTGTATGTCTTTCACACATGCATTATACTTTTAAAATGTAATTCAATATTTTTATACAAATAGGCTTTGCAACTCTATTGTATGACCCACGTTTTGGGAGATTCTTGGGTCATGTTGACCTATTTTGGGACTTGACTTGACTGTCGAAGGAGGGATCCTAAGGCAGTGGAGATCACGGGATCATGGCCCACTTTTGGCTACTCTCTTTTGGGATGTGGGAATATGTAATGGGAATGGGATGTTGGCCCATGGAGTTCCTACATGTTTAGGCCTATTTTGTAATATATAAATAGATGCTTAGGCTAGATAGAAAAGAGAATAAGTAGTAGTGCATCTATGTGATGTGAATGTATGCTACGTGCAAGTAAGAGTCTGTAAGTGCTTTGTGCATGATTGTAAGAGACTTTAGAGGAGATAAAGTGCAGGTCCTTGTAGTTGATTGTGGAAGGCTTAGTGTTGTAATGCAAAGGGAAGAAGGATCCTAGCCGAGTTCTTGTGAATCTTTTGTCTTGTGCGGAGTAATGATTTTGAGGCTCTTTGCTTGTACCCGATTGAATGAAGACAATAAAGAATAATAATTGGTGGATGTAGCCCGAGGTGGGAGTGAACCAAGTAAACATTGTGTTATGTTGCTTTGTTCTTTGTATCGATATGTTCACATGTTATTCGCTAAAGTGCTTTGGTGTATATAGATAGATATGCTTATGCTTTGTGCTTATGATATGCGAAAATTTTAGATCTGATATATTCACCTATGCTAAGTGCTTAAATACATTAGATTAGTGTGGATGTTGTGAAGCTTTGTTTTATCCCATTGTGAAGTGGACATTGATTGCATATTGAGGCCCAGCGGTGCTAAGTGATTTAATAAGTATTATAATCATAGATATGTGTCCTAGCTTGGACCTAGCAATTTTGAGTCTTACAGCCCTTACACCCTCTACCGGTGAGACTTCATCACTTCCACCCAGTGTTGTCAAAATGGCACGTAGTTAGGGCTTTGTTACGGGTGTGCTATTGTAGCATTGAACCTAGGATATGCCCTATGCCAACAAATGGTTCCGTTGGCGGGACTTGAAGCTATGATTACTAGAGGCCGATAAAGAAGAAGCTTTGTCCAAAGATTTGACTTGAGATTGTGAAGTTAAATGAAGTAGATAAAACCTAGTGCACAATATCCTACTTGATTTATAAATCTATGTCCTAAAGAAACCGATCTGAAGAAAAGAGTCAGATCTGAAGGGAAAGAGCTTGAGATCTAAAAGCTTTGTGCTCTAATAAAAGGTAGAAGTGAAATTAATAGATTAAAAGGTGGAATCAAGAAAGCATTGCTCTGATAAAGGTAAGACTAATTACAAGTTTTAGATCACGAAAGCTTTGTTCTTTGTAGAAGTAAGATAAGTGGAAATTTTTGTTTTCTAGAGTATGGATCTGGGTATGTTTGATAGGTTTCATCCTAGCTTGGAAACTAGTGTACTAATAGATGAAAGAAACACAGGTAGATCACATTAAGAATAGTGAAAGATGTATTTATACCTATGCATAAAAAGAATGTTTGGACTAATAATTGGATACAGGATCCTAGAAAATTTTTTACCAAGTTAGCTACCATGATCCTAGTGTGATGAACCAAAAAGACTATGGATCATTTAAAATAAAGATAGGATTAACCCTACTGTTTGTTATAGTTGTAGAAGAATGGGACATCTTGCTAGGGAATGCCTTGGTAAAAGACTTTGGTTGTCTTTGTTTGGCCAAACTATGGACCATGAAGTGTTTGGATTTCCCTAGAATGATTTCTAAGATGGAAAATGAATCTAAATAAATAAAACCATAAAAGTCGATGGAGAACCCCAAAAGAATGAGACATTTATGAAGTGACAGAATAGACAGAATATCAAATGTAAAAGTCAATCTCAGACAGTGTGTGGTGTGTCAAAGAGTTAAAAAGATTTCATGACAGAAGGATCACATACTTGATTGTAGAACAGGAGGGGGAACAAATTGGGATTATTTAACACTAGCAACCCAGGATGTGAATTTGAAAGAACTAGAAGACCCACGAGAGAGACCGGAAAGTACCTACGGACAAAGGCGAAATTATTATCCGGGGAATCTAGGGAAGAATCTCCAACATGCAGAGTGACTGACGAAGTATTATCCAGGAATCCTAGGGAAGAATCTCAACATCACGAAGTGACTATGACTAAAGAAGATAAGAATCAGAATGGAAAAAGAAATATTGAGACGAAGCTCACTGGAAAGAAGGCTAGAAAGTTAAGTAAGAAGAGAGCTAAGATTGAAAAGTTGCATAAGGTTCCAGAGGGAACTTCGCAGACAGAAAAATTGAAAAATTGGAGCTTCGTCAGGATATCAAAATAGCGACACATGGCACTTCGCCATGAAGAAGCAATATAGCCATTGGGGACATTATAACCGTTCGATCGATGCTCCGAACAGGTAGAAAGGAAATTATGGTTCATCATCAGACCATTGGAATGTGCCATAATGGACCAAACAAGAGTCAATGGAGGCTCATACCTGTTGCAAGCGAACCGTTGTCAAGTTCCCTATTTATCCCGCCGCGCCACACACCGAGAACACTTTTTATAATTAAGAATTTGAGCCCGCAGACTAAGCTGAGTTTATATAGTGATCATCACACTCTTGTTATCTATCTCAGTACTGTGTCTAAGTTGTTCCCCAAACCCGCGATTGTTCACCCCGAGTGCGTATATCTGGAGAATTGAGCGTTGTAGAGAAAGCTGCTAAATAAGTTTTGATCGACTTGATGACTGAGAGAGTCAAGTCGATGTTTGAATGTATCTAGGATTCATCCACAAGAAAAGTGCAAGCGTTTCCGTCAACTGCTCGAGCCGGACCATCCCGACCAGCCAATGAGAAGCAAACCAAGCACATAGACGATCTCGTGAATGCTAAGTTGATTCCGAGCATTTTACCCGCCTATCTACACCTCTAAGCAGTGCAATCAATCAAGACAATGTGCCTAGAGAATTTCAGTATGCTTTGGTCACCGCATACCTCCCGAAGGGGATATGTGCAGTTCACGCAGATCAATAAAATATTGCAGCGTTGAAGTTTAGCGACTTCAACCTCGGCGATAGAAAGGTCTACAACATGATCGCCCCACACAAGTACCTGGACAAAACAAAGGGAAAGAATTTGAATATAGTTCCCCAGTCATGGAATATGAACCTCACGCAGTCCACACTGCTCAATGTCATGAAGATTCCTCATTTCAGAAGGCACCAAGAAGTGAATGCATGCGTCAAGTTGCTGTTGTCCTGTTACCATGGCAGATACTTTTGGTTAAACCACCGTATCACAGTGGATCTGACATTGATCAATCGGATCACAGGGCTGAGCGTGTAAGGACCTGACCCACATGATTTCTATCCTGGAAAATCCATGGACCGCGCTCTCACACAAAGGATCAAGGACACTTACGGATATGTCGAGAAGGGAACATGAGGCTATAAGGTAGCCTTTATCCAGAGCGGTGCAATGCAGCTTGCTTGTCAGGTGATCGCAGGAAAGTTATTCTACAAGAACCGACCCACCCAAGTGACTGGTTTTGTAGTCGACCTCACAAGGAAGTGTGTAGAGGGCCTACAAATGAATTGGGCAAAGTACCTCATGAAACAGTTGGAACTAGACTACAGGGAAGCGCAAGATCAAGGATATGAGTTCCACTTCAGCTGGATTCTAATTCCGATTGCTTTCATCGCATGGGAGATGCCAAAAGGTGCAACCTTCCCGGACATCGATCCCTTTGAACCTCTAGTTGTGAAGTTCGGTACAATGTGGTATTCCAGAGACATGAACAAGCAATGGAAGTCAAATGCCATATTCCACACATATTACAGCTAGTTGAAGACAACCATCTAGTCCGAGCCTCGCATCATGCCAAATACTCTCCATAGGTTATGGCCTTTAATGAAATTCAATGTAGACCACCATTTCATTTATATTATAGCGCGCGTTGATGAGCACAAGCAACAACTTCAATCTTACTACAAACTGACAGAGGAGGACTTAGAAGAGATTACTAAAGACTGGTCGGTGAACCTCCTTATTCTAGTAGATTCTACGGAGATGTCTGACATTGACAGTTCAAAAGCAGCGCATGATACACCTGGACCCAGCAAGACAAAGAAGAATGAAGAATCCCAAGACATACGCAGTACCTCAGCAAAGACTTCTTCCATCTCACTTAAGAAAGGAGGAGATGGTGGAGAGATAGATGGCACAGAAGTTGAACAGAAGAAAGGTGAGGTTACATCGCCTAGAGACGAGGAGGATCCCTCGAAGAAAAGGAAGGTTTCCCCCCTGAAGCCTTCTTCCCGAAAGAAATCGAGAGCATCTATGACCAAAATGAAAACTACTCTCACCTCAGATGACTTTGACTTCATTGTAGCAACACTGAAAGATGCTTCACTGGAGATAGAAAAGAAGCAATTAGCTCAGTAGGAGGAGATATACAATCAAATTAAGGTTGCACTTCAAGGGGTGAAACATACACTTCAGTTCAGTCGCGCAGTCTCCACTACGTCTCTTCCATTGGAAACACAAGAACTGGGATATGAGTCAGCTCAACTCCACTAAATCATTGACATAGTCAAAGCTCACCTTCGACGAGAAAAGGAGGAAACAGCACAAGACACCCAATCTTTAGCACAAGTATAAGGAGACCTTTTAGAGCAATGCAATACTGCAAAATGGGAAAATATTTCTCTTAAAGCAAAGTGGGATGAAGAAAGAGCACAACTGCAGCAAAGCAAGGAACAGTTGATCACAGAGAAACTCAAAGTAAAGGAAAGGGTCAATGGAGCACTTCGCTCTGTGACAGTTATAGAATTAAATACCGAAGAGAGAGTCCCATGGCAGGTGGCACAACTTGAAGAAGTGATTCAACAACTACAACAACACATAGAAGATTTGGAGCTACGCGCAGTGCCCGAGACCCCGCAAGATGTAAGAGACCAAAGGGAAGCAACCGCCAGGAGCATATTTGAAAGACTGAAGGCTCTTTCCAGGGAGTGCAAGCAGTTGAGTACCTGCAGTGCCCAAACATATGAGAAGCTTTCTCAGAATTTGGAATTGCAGGCATTGGAGTCGCAGCTCCAGGAAGAGAAGCAGCACGCACACACACTACAGGTGCAGCTGAAGGCCTTGTCAGCTGTAGACAAAATGAAGAGATCTCAAGAGAAATGCACCTCCCGGCAGAAGATCCATATGATCAAGAGAAAATTTATGGAAGTAACTCAATGGCTCCAACCTGTGCAAGATAAGGCATGCCAATTGTTTACAGAGGTTGAAAGCCGAGGAGCAGACCTAGAACAGGTTGTCACCACAACAGAACAATACCTAGAAGGGCCAGTTAATGATGCAGTGATCCAAGAGTTTGTCGAGCAAGAATCCATAGCAAAGAAGCAAGTCAAAGCAGCTCGAGCCAAACTCGAGGCATTCGAAGTAGAACTGATCAGACCAGAGTGACTCGAGACGAGTCACAGGTGAGTGTTTGGGGCCTATTGGCCCTTGACCAATTTTTGGGAGATTCTTGGTCATGTTGACCTATTTTGGGACTTCGACAACCTGTCGAAGGAGGATCGCAAGACGAAGCAGAGATCACGGGATATCGACCCCTCTTTGGGTCCTCTTTGGGTCCTCTTTGGGATGTGGGAATTTGTAACGAGAATGGGATGTCGGCCCATGGGTTTACCCATGTTTAGGCCTATTTTGTAATATATAAATAGACTCTTAGGCTATATAGAAAAGAGAAGAAGTAGTAGTGCATCTATGTGATGTGAATGTATGCTACGTGCAAGTAGATTTTGTAAGTGCTTTGTGCATGACTGTAAGAGACTTGCAGAGCTAAGTGCAGATCCTTGTAGCAGATTGTGGAAGGCTTAGTGTTGTAACGCAAGGCAGAAGGATTTAGCGAGCTGCGCAGATCTTTTGTCCTGTGCAGAGTAAGGGTTTTGAGGCTTTGTTATTGTAACTGATTGATTGAAGACAATAAATAAGAATAATTGGTGGACATAGCCCCAGGATGGGGGTGAACCATGTAAACACTGTGTTATGTTGCTTTGTGCTTTGTCTTGATGTGTTCGCATGTTATTTGCTAAGTGCTTTGATGTATTTAGATAGATATACTTATTATTTGTGCTTATGATATGAGAGAATGTTAGATCTGATATATTCACCTATGCTAAGTGCTTAAATACATTAGATCAATGTGGATGTTGCGAAGCTCTGTTTTATTAGCGAAGTGGACATTGTTTGCATATTGAGGAACTAACGGTGCTAAGTGCTTTAATAAGTATTATAATCACAGATCTATGTCCCAGCTTAGGTTGCAGACACCTTATTCTTGCAACCACCCCTGCCTCTACCTTGGGTGAGACTTCATCTACTTCACAGGTGTTGTCGAAAGGGTCGATAGTTAGGGCTTTGTTGGTGCGTTGTTGTAGCGTTGAACCCTGGGTCTGCCCCTGTGCCACTAAGCTCACTGCCTAATTTTCCAGCAATCATAGATGTTATGGATCTGTTCCATTGACAGAGTCTCTACATAGTTCCTCCACATAGAACTTCTTCAACATAAAATTATCTTGTTGCATATCCACTAACGCCTAAAATACTCTCATTTTCTGAGAGTTATTAACAAACTTCATTTATTTCAATATTTCACCCAATATTTTAGATGGAATCATAAACATGTCTTTCCAAAATACATCCAAGCCACATATCCATGAATTCGATATATACATTCATTCTATATTATTTCATTCACCATGTTCTTCCATGAAGTTAACCACATGGATTATCATAATGTGTGTGTGTGTGTCTACCATTGGAGCACTTTATAGTTTGACATGCACATCTAATTAAAATCATTTAACTCGTGATTTTCCTCAATCATTTACATGCCATTTCCAAAGGAATAATCATATTTCCTTCTATTTCTAACATCAAAGAATTCCTACTCAATTACCCTTCCAACAATTTATATTATCTCTTTTTTAGGAATGAAGTACACTCTCCTCAAACTAGTTATTGAAACAAAACAATCATAACTCTTCAAAACAGAGCCAATTATGTATCCATAGCATCATCCAATCCTGGAAAGTACAAATATTTCCTCACAACTCAATTAATAAATAAGTCATACCATGCCTTTAATCATATATGCATACACCAATACCAGTTATCAGGTACACCACTTTCATACTTTGTAAGGTACCAGATCTATTATAATAGAAAAAAAAAAAATATTGTAGAGAATAGCAATGTAACAACATAAGATATGAAACCAAAACACCAAAATAATACCTTTATTGATGGGAAACAATGTTCACTTGCCTCTTCGAGGGGGCGACCTCCAATAGAGAAACGCTCTATTACAATAAATATCCAGAAAAAACTTTTCATGACTCCTACTCTTATTTATACTAATTCTTTCTTCTAAAGATCATTCTAGAGGAATATCCTTCTAGAAAAGAAAGTTTCTATTAGGTATTCTTACATTGAATTATTCCAATTTATTAAATAAGACTTCTTAACTAATGCTGACCTTTATTACATTGAAATGTATTATTCTATATACGTGAGGGGTTAGGGAGGTTAGGTCCCTAACATGCCCTCCCCCTTGAAAAAGATCCTTGTCCTCAAGGCTTGAGATGAGGAAATTGTTATAGAATGGTAGTTATTTCCCAAGTGGCATATTTGGGAGTTGTATCGTTCCGCTGCACTAACACTTCCTTAATGGTGCACTAATGGAGATGATGCTCGCGTTGGTCCAATATTGCTTGTGGCTGCAACCAAATGGAACCTTCTTCATCCAAATCAAGGAGACTAGTTTGAGTTTGGCACTTAGTACCAATCACCTTCTTTAATCATGAGACATGAAAACAATATGGATCTTAGAATGAATGGGAAAAGCTAATTGGTAATCCACCTACGCCACTCTCTTGAGAATTGTATAAGTACCAAAAAATTTGGGAGAAATTTTCTAACAATGTTCTGTTTTGAGTGAAGTATGCTTATAGAGTTGTATATGAAGAAACACTTGGTCATCTTTAGAAAATTATCATTTAGAATGACCTTGATCTACTTGTTACTTCATGCGATTCTGAGCCATATCCAAATTTGTTTTGAGGGTGCGGAGAAGGGCCTCACGCTCTGCAAGATTGTTTCCAATCTCCTGAACCTTCAATACACCTGGCATGTAGAAGAGAATCTATGGTGTATTTTTTCCATGTAATGCTTCAAAAGGATTCATGTGAGTAGATGTATGTTAAGATGTGTTGTACCACCATTCAACGAGGGGCAACCAATGAGTCCATTGATTCTATATTTCATATGTAAAACACATCAAACGGGCGATGTTGATAGGTTTTGACTACTTCAGTTTGGCCATCAGTATGGTGATGATAGGAAGTGTTGAGATGAAATTGGATGCCATGAAGACAGAAAAATTATTACCAAAAATTGTTGGTAAAAGTGGGATCTCATTCAAAGACAATAGAATGAGGCATTCCATAAAGATTAAATATATTATTCATGAAAATTTGAGCCATTGTGGAAGTTGTGAATGGGAATTGGAGAGAACATGAATGAGCATATTTGGAAAGATGACAACTACCACCACGATGACTGATTTATTTCTTGATTTAGGTAAGACAACAATGAAGTCCATAGAAATATCTTTCCAAATAGCCGATGGAATCAGGAGCAGTTGTAGTGTTCTCGGAGTCTTGATTGTTTCTCCCTTATTCCATTGACAAACATCACATTCAACCACAAAGGTGCGTACGTCATGTTTCATACCATCCTAGAAAAAAAAAAAATTGACCCTTTCATAGGTTTTGGTGAACCCTAAATTCCCAGCTGTGGGGGAAGTATGAATATCTGAAAGCACCGTTGATTTAAGTTGTGATTGTTTTCTAAGATACATAGTGCCTTTATAGGGAAGCTCGTTAATGTGCCAAGAGTGCCGGGGAGAAATTGGAGAGATGGCTTGAAAATGTTGCATAAGGCGAGAAATTTTGGGGTTGTGCACCCATTCCCGGTGAGCAACTTGGAGCCAATATGGTACAATCAAGGAGAGAGAAAAAAGGGATCCTTCATATTCATACTTCTGGGAAAGAGCGTCAGAAACCATATTTTATTTTCGCTTCTTGTAAATTATCTCATAATCATATCCAAATATCTTGGTGACCAATTTTTTTTTCTATGGGGAGGAAATTCATTGTTCCAGAAAGTGCTTGAGACTCTGATGATCAATTTTAATCTGGAAGCATTGGCCCAATAGATAAGGACACCAGATATCCACAACATGCAGAATAGAAAACATTTCCTTTTCATATATTGATTGGCCCAAATGGAGATCCAAAAGTTGTTTATTGGTGAAGGCCACTGGCCATCCTTCTTGAATGAGAATTCCGCCAATTCCTTCATGGATGCATCACATTCCAGTACATTTTTTTTTTTAAGTCAGGAAGGTCTAGGACAAGAATTGTGCACATAGCCTCTTTCAAAGCATGGAAGGATTGATCAGTTGCAGGGGTCCAATTGAAAGAATTCTTTTTAAGGAGATCAGTGAGAGGTGTTGCAATTTTTCCATAATCCTTAACAAATTTGTGATAATATCCCATTAAAACCAGAAAACCACTCAATATCTTGAGATTTTTTGGGAGAGGCCAATCTTGCATAGCTTCAATTTTCTTAGGATCCACCCTTACACCATCATTGCCAACAATGTCACCCAAATATTCCACTTTTGAGGATCCAAAGGCACATTTAGATTGTTTGAGGAAAATTTGGTGCTTAGAAAGGAGTTGGAGAGCTTGATCCACATGGGAGAGATGGGTTGTCCATGTTTTACTAAATATGAGAATATCATCAATGAAAAATAAGACAAAATGATAGAGAAAAGGATGGAAGACATGATTCAGGAGACTTTGGAAAGTGGAGGGGGCATTACACATACCAAAGGGAATGAGCACAACTTAGTTCATCCAATAGATCATCAATGACAAGAATGGGAAACTTTTCTTTGATGGTGAGATTTTTGAGAGCACGAAAGTCTGGACAAATGCACAACGTTCCTTATTTCTTGAGGACCATGACCACGAGAGAAGAATAAGGGATGGTACTATGGGGATGAAACCCACATCGAGAAATTCTTGAAATTTTTTCTCAATTTCATTACTATGGGAAAAGGGATAATGATACGGGAAGACATTGGGAGGAAGACTACTCAGAACTAGAGGAATGGAATGATGATGAACACCGTGGGAAGGAGGAAGGACATGGGGAGTGGAAAAAATATTTTGGTGTTTGGAAAGTATAGATTGGAGGTCAGGATGCAGAGATGGTGTCTCAACTTCTTGAATGGAATTGATTCGAGAAATAATTCCTAAATGGACTTTTTTGAGGAGCTTTTCCATTCGATGGGAAATGATGATATCAGGGGAGCTTGTTGTGATGCATTGGAACTTATACTATTCGCTATCCAGTTGCAATTGCATGGTAAATTCCTTAACATCCATGAGTATGGTACCAAGAGTGTGTAACCATTCTACACCTAACAAAATGTCACAACCACCCATGTTGATAGCGAACATATGAGATTTCAGATTGTACTATCCAATTTAAAGACACATTTTCACAACACCCCCCACATTTCATGGAACCTCCATTGGAAATCATGCTTTGAAAATGGTTGAATGCATGGATATAGAAATGGGTTCTTGAGGAATGTGTCGATGAATAAAATTATGAATGCTACCACTATCAATTAGGATGATGACCTTCCAAATTTTAATGTAGCCAATTAGCTTGAGGGTTTAGGGAGCAGAGAAGCCAGTGAGTGTATTCAATGAAATGATCAGTCCAAATTCTGGTGGATCGGATGGAAGAGTGATAGGAGATGGGTCAGGTACCTCTGCTACATGAGAAGCCTCGACCTCATTGTCAACAACATCCTAGGAGATGATAATGAAAAAATTATGTTTCTTACACTTGTTCCCTGAAAAATATTTTGCATCACAATTATAGAAAAGACCCTTGATTTGGCGTTCAACCATTTATGCCCGGGTTAATTTTTGGATCTTGAGAGGGGTGGGATGAGGGATAGGAGTTGGAGGGAAAGGGAATGGACATAAAGAAGGTTTGAAGTGTTGGGAAAAATAACCGGTTGGGATTCCTTGGCATGTTGAGTAGATTTCAACCAAGTATGCGGGCGAGTCATGAGGACTTGGGCTCATATTTCATACTTGAGGCCATTGATAAAGCATTCTCAGATTATTTTTTTTATCATACATGCCCTCTATTTTGAAAGCTAATTTCTCAAATGTAGTGATAAAATATTCCATGGTACCTGACCATTTCAGTTTGGTCAAACGACCCGAGGAGCGTGTATCAGTGTTAAAGAGTTCATAAAGTTCGACCACAAGCTATGTCCAAGTTACATATCCTTGTCATGATTTTCGATACCATTTCCACCATTGCCGAAATTTAGAATCCAAATAGAGGACACCAGAATGAAGTTTGGCCAAGTCATCATTGATTCCATGCAAGGAGAATTAGTGTTACATTTGAGTGACCCAACCAGTGGGATCTGAGCCATCAAATTATTTCTCCTCCACTTGTGGAAGACATAGATCATGATGAAAAGGGTTGGCCTAAAACCACTAGGAATTGGAGGAAGTTGTACCTTCGAGGCTAGAAGGTTGGTTAGATGAGGAATGGATTCTAGGAATGGGTATTTTTCCTAAGACCTTGGTAGCAAAAGAGTCAAGATGAGACTCAAGGTGGGATGCAAGTTGGTTATCAAGGTGGGAATTTATTTCCTTTGGTTCCTCTTTCATGTAGTCCATTTGGGACTTGATGTGGGTAGCGGTGCGGTTTTCAAGGTCTTAGTTGCGAGTGGTGGCCATGGTGAGGGGAAAACACAAGAAGAGGTGGGAAAGAAAGGTGGTTGAAAAGGGTGGGTGGGTCACTGAAAAAACAAGGATAAAACTTGATAGGTATCACTGTGATCAAGACTAAAAGAGGAGTCTAATGGAATAGGTCCCAAGTAGAGGTATCAGGAAGGGGTCAGGACCACAAGGAAAAAAAAGGCTGAAAAATGATAGGTATCACTACGATCGGGATGAAAAGAGGGCCCCAATGGGATAGGTCTCAAATAAGGGTGCGGGAAGACCCTAAACTTGTTTTTAAATCCTATGGAGTTATACTCTGATCTGAATAATATTGCAATTTCGAAATGCCCAAATTATTAACACGAAAAAAGATGTAGTAATTTCGCAATCAGAATGCAGGAGGTAAGGTTGCATGGAAAAAAACTTGTTTGTTCCTTGTTTCTTCTATTTCTGTCCCAAGGTTTAGGGTTTTGTCAGGGTTCCTACAGACAAGGATTTTCCATGTGTTGTAGCTCTCTTATATACATGCAGGGTCGAACAATATTTCTTGGCCTAATATCTTAGGGAACCAACTAAGGATGCTAGACCATACCTTTAGTCATACTACCCAATTACCTAGGTACTAGAGAGTATCTTCCTGAGTGTTGTTCTCAATGGAACTATAGMAGTCATGGGTCAGTCATTTTATCTATGGAGGAATTCAGGATATCTAGGACAATCTGTATACAGGTGTTGTTTGGTGTGCTACCACTCGAAGGGGTACCAACATGGGTTACAAGGGTGGAAAACATTGTGTTYTTAAGTACCACTTGTAGTTCCTGCATGTATGCTTCCCCAATTGTATATTTATGCAYTGAATGYCAGATATTTATAGTTTTAATATGTCAGAACACGTCTCTACCATGAAGAAAAAAAYGACCCACAATTCCTACCAAGGAAAGTTCTCTAATACCACTCGTAAGGCACCAAATCTATTATAAGAGAAGAAAACAAAAATATTGTAGAGAATAATAGTGGAACAACACAATATATGGAACCACAACACCAAAATAATACCTTTGTTGATAGGAAACAATGTTCACTTTTCTCTTCGAGGGGGAAACCTCCAGTAGAGAAACACTCTATTACAATAAATCTCTAGACAAAACTTCTCATGACTCCTACTCTTATTTATACTAATTCTATCTTCTAAATATCAGTCTAGAGGAAGATACTTCTAGAAGCAAAAGCTTCTATTAGGTCTTCTTACATTGACTTATTCCAATTTATTAAATAGGCCTTATTAACTAATTTCATCCTTTATTACATGGAAATATATTATTCTATCTACATGAGGCATTAGGGAGGTTAGGTCCCTAACATGCTTCCCATAAATATTAAATTTTAATTAATATCATCATTTTCTGAAGAGAACTTACATTCATCCACATGACCAATCTCTCATACATATTCATGATTGTGATTATGATTCCATCTTTACATGGTAACAACCAGCAAGAGATCAGTCTTTCCCTTCTTCTATAAAAGCATCCCAAAAATCAGAAAATACAAATAGGTAATTACATCATTTCCCAAGACATCAAGATTCTAATTACTATCTCTCTTCATTCCTAAAATATTTCTCTAACAAAATACGTTTACCTAGGGAATTCCTACCTAATTTCCCTTTCATTAATACTTGGCACACCCAACCATACATGTATGTGTTGATTAAGGTTGGTTGTCATTGATGTCAACCCTTGAAGAAAGCCCCGTAGCACAAAGTTTTGGGTAATGGAACCAATATTGTTTGATGTAAATATGACTCATTATTGTTTT
>SNQJ01S0124747.1:0-18773 GCA_010110895.2 Picea sitchensis | reverse complement strand
ATGATCCTTCCTCAACCCGCAGGTCGGAAGCTCCACGCCAACAGAGTCTTTCCTTTACCACTGGCCTGAAGAGCTCTTGGCAATGGCTCTCCTATTTCCCTTTCGGGAAATCTGCACCCACAATCAACTTCAAGAATTTCCCCTTTGTACTTTGGGAGATCGGACTTCACACTTTTGCGAATCCGGTGGTCAAGCGCGTTGTCTCCAATATCCAAAACCCAAAAACAGTCAACGTTGACCCTTCCTCTTCCTCTTTCGGAGTTTTTCTTATCACGATTTCGACGGTCGCGGTGTCAAGCAACTTGCTCCCGCGATTCCCGAAACCCGATTTTCTGAAATTTCGATGTGCTCACAAGGTTGACCTTTCAGCGCCACTTTACTTCTATCAGGGCTTCGAACTTCACGATATCATGAATCCTAATGCAAGGGACTCGGATGTTTACCCCATGAAAACACGATATGGTCAACGGAGTTGACTCTGGCTCGATAGTGCGCCACCTATCCACCTCGCTGACTCCTCTGGCCCCACACTATCCTTTTAGCCTTTGCGACTTCGAGGTTCAGGATATCGTGATTCCTGTTGCAAAGTTTACGGGGCTTTCACCTACAAAAACCTGATATAGGAATCCACGTGTAAATCCAACGGTCCTTGTGGCTTGGATATACGATTCTGATTCTCCTGAGCTTAGAACCTTTAGGAGTACCTGTGGTAACTCCCTTGCTATTTCGTGAGATCTGACGGCTCACGAGACTTCGCGGATTCTCCACTGAGAATTTCGACCGTCTGTCTCCTTCTCTGAGAACCTCTGCACAACTAACCAAGGTGTCTCCCTCCACGGAACTCATTCTCCTACGGTTCCTCGTCACTACGCCTTCCTTCAAAACCTCAAGGTACTTGGCCTCTTGCCTCCCTTCGGCTCCTTCGAAGGTCTGAATCCTTCTAAACTTTCTCTGACTTCGAGTCATTCAAAAAAACTCTTGCACACACTCCTTGCGGCAGACTTTCAAACACTTCCAAGTGTTGAAATCCTTCGACTCTGTGCACACTTGCAGTAGTAGTCTCTCAATGCTTCACTCAGATTCGCAACTCTGAGACTTTACTCGGCCTGCGCACTCCTTGCACGGCTCCTGTGCCTAACTACACTTTTGAGTGAATGAGAAACAAAAGCTATCTAGTCTGAGCTTTCAGAGACAACCCTCTGAACCTTTTGTCAACGCACTCCTTGTGGACAATTCAACTGCACTCCTTGCAGGAACTCTTGCTCAGATAGAGAAACAATTGAAACTCATTCCTTTTTCCTTTTCTCTGAGATTTCAAACATTCAACAAGAAATCATTCATACATGGCATAAAAGCAAATGTACAGTAGAAAGAGTAAAATAACTATGAGCATACCATTTAGTATACATACACAGATAACAAACATGATGCCATGGATTTGAATCAAATCTTTCTCTTATTAATTCAAATCTATGTACATGGGTGTCTTCACACATCTCTTTGATTCTCATCTCTGTATGTTCTTCATAATCTTCATAATAATATTACAATACACAAATGAGGGTGTCTATATCTCGTTTCCCTCTTGCGCTCTAAACTGTCTAATCTAACATTCAATTCTATCTACTTGCATTAACTACTATAAATGCCTTCTACCTACTAAGGACGAGAGCATATCGATCAAGGTCTGATTACATTATACAAGTGTGCTCCTTCTTAATTATTTCATTTAAGATTACGCAATAACTTCAAGGTGATTTCAAAAATTTTGTTGGGGGCTTTTCCAGCTTCCTGTTTTCTCTGCGTTGGCTCTCTTGAGATGCTCCTACATCAATTAATATTAATATTAAAATGGAAATATTAAATCAAATAATTTTTTTATTTTTAATTTTTTTTTAAATAAATATTTCTCGCACTTGTGATGACAACTTAAATAGTTGCAACGATTTTATTATATAAACAATGGAAGTTGTCGTCGCACTTGCGATGACAACTTAAATAGCTGCGATGGTTTTGTTATATAAACAACAGAAGTTGTCGTCACACTTGCAACGACAACTTAAATAGCTGCGATGATTTTGTTATATAAACAACGGAAGTTATCGTCGCAAGTGCGATGACAACTTAAATAGCTGCTACAATTTTGCTGTGTAAAAAATGAAAAGTTGTCGTCGCACTTGAGATGACAACTAAAATAGCTGTGATAGTTTTGCTATGTAAACAATGAAAATTTGTCGTCGCACGTGAGACAACAACTTGAATTGCTGTGACCATTTTGCTATGTAAACAACGAAAGTTGTCGTCGCAATTGAGACGAAATGTTGGTTTCACATTTTTGCCTAAATTGTCATATTGGCGACGATATTTATTTTTTGTCGCAATTGTGATAAGTTCCCTAGGGGCGTCGCTCTTGAGATGTTTATTCAATTTCGTTTCAATTTCCACGTGACATAAAATTACGTTTCAGAGAGTCCATATTCGTCACAAATTCCACGACATAACGTCGCAAGAGCGTCGAAATAGCCGTCGCAAAATGACCCAAATTTGCTAGTGTAGAGAAATTTGTGTGATTTTATTACACAAAACAAGTTTTAGAGCATCTGTGTTCCCAATATTATACAACATATTGAATTTCAACTAGGTATGTACTCTGATGGGAAGGGGATAAATTCTCTCTACATTAGGTGGTATTAAAGAAAGGTACAACTCTGGGATGGAAGAATATACAAGATTATTAAGTTATCTATAACTCAAATGAACATAATTGCAAGAGTAGGAGATTTTTTTATGCTCTTGAGGATTGGTTTCCTAGTAGTTCTTCTATATAAAATGTAGTTGTGAAAGATAAGTTGTGAGAGATAGAGCTCAAAGTAAGTCTTGTGGATGGTAGTATGGTTGAATTCTATGAGACAACTTTAGATAATGTCACCACAAAGAGTATTATCCCAAGGAAGGGCAAGGAACCAAGATTCAGAATAATTAGAGATGATGGAGGGATCACAGATTCACAACTATAATTGCACAAGATAAAGGAATATATGTTAGAGTGAAATTATTAATGGGAAAACTGAAGTTGAAAGAAGAAGAAGATAACTAAGAACATAAATCTGCATGAAGTAAAGAAAGTGCATAAGGTTACTGATGAGAAGGAAGATAATCCCTAAGATAAATGGTCGCTATGAATGAAATGGCAGTTGTGGTGGTAGTTATCCATGATTATTATTTGGAGATGAAAGAGGTACCCTAGGTAATGAGAGGAATTGTGATAGAATGACATGATATTTGTGGTGGAAGTTATCCATAATTTTTTATCTTGAGATGAAATCATATTCACTTTAAATGAGCCTTGAGTGTGTGGTTTGAAGTTGTCTGACCATAGGAGTAGGCTACAAGAAAAAACATTGTCAAAAGGTTTCCTGTATTGGAAACTAGGCTCATAGGTTTCATAGAACATGTTGGTAATAGTGGGAATGCATTTTTACTTGATGGTGGCTATATATTTAGAGTGGGAATGAATCCAAAATAAATAAGAATAAATAGAGATGCAAAACAATGATAGAAATGGAATATAGAGGCACATGTGGTGTGTGTTGGATGTAGCAAAGAAAAGGAGGGAGTGAAGATGAAATTTTTGTTTTCCCTTATTATGTTATTTTCTTGTTTATAGGAAGAAGAAAATTTCTAGTTGTAGATGAAATCATATATACTTGTCTAAGAAACATACACAATAGAATGGTGATGTGCAAGAAAATAAATTTGCAAAGATTACAACAATGGTAAATCATAGAGGTTGAATAAGATGAAGATGTCCAAGGATAAATATTGATTAGAAGATGATGCCTTAAAGATAAGCTATCTTGGAGGAAGCATGAATGAATTTGTTGAGTTGAATATGGATGAACTTACAATCTTGAAGAAAGAATAAGTTGATGGAGATGTTGCTCACAAAGGAAGTGAGAATATTACAAATCTATTGGAGGAGGAAAACATGTTGTAGAAGAATGTTAGAAGGAATGAAGGATGCAAGTAAAAATTGTGAAGGTGTTGCATGAAGAGGAAGGCTATTGAAGGTATGTCTCTGATAATTTGTGAAACAATCAGAAAATTGTCGACAAAGAAAATCTACGTGTGGTTGTGGATTCAATCAAGGGAAGTGTAACATGTGAGCATGTGACTCCATGTTATTTAGTTTCGAGCCTGAGTGGTTGGCTGCAGTGATTGGCTGCAGTGATGACACTTTGTAAACTACATGAAAAAGGGTATGGGAATTTCCTGGATGGGACATGAATAAATTTGAGTTTTGCAGGTGGTTCATGGATGAGGAGCACAAAACCGATGCTTTTGGTGATAAAGGAGAAGAGATAGAGATGGTAGCAATACCAGAAGGTGAGTTGTCATGGAAATGAGATGGAAACTCTATATTTCCATGATGTGAGTTTTGTTTTGTTGTTGCAGTTTCATGTGTATTAATGGACATGACAATAAAAACAATGATTTGAAGACGAATATGCATTAGGAGGAATATTCCTTGAAATCCTTGCAGAGTTCAATGTACAACAATGATAATTTAGAGTTGGTGAATGCAAAACTGATGAAAATTGCATTGGGAACCTAGAGGTTTTAATAATATACCTCATAAGAATGAGGAAATTCTTTCTTAATAACCTAGGGGGTTTGATGCAAGAGAATTGAAGTCATCTTGGGGATGCCAGTGTGAAGATGGATATAGAAGAAAATTGGTTGTGTAACATGACATGTTGATGCATAAGTGATTGGTCATTGCAGAACATGATATCACTGCCATAGAACATGGCAGGTTGCAGAACGTTGTTGAAGAATAGTGGTATGGTGTGTAATGTTTTTTCGAAATAGTGGAATGCAATAGAATGTTGATGCGAAATAATGGTGGGCTATAGAACATTGCTGTGAAATAGTGGTTGGCTACAAAATGTTGTTGTAGAACATGAAAAAATACAAATTGTGGGAAATAATCTGGACAAATTGCGGTAGAATGGACACGGTGCTATAAGATGGATGCATGGACGATTTCTTAGGATTGATGTTGTAACACCCAATTTTTACCCCCTAAATTAATTGTAATTAACTATGATTAGTAATGGTTTATCTCAACATGTATATAATGTTTCCATGCTATGGCTTGTAAATGTGTTATTGTGTAATGTAAAATCCAAACAACCAACTGATGGGTGAAGCCTTAAATTATTGGCCATGACACCACTAGAAGAAAGAGTGAAGGAGCCTAAAAAGGGGGTTCATTATGCTAAGAGATCCCATGCCTCTTGTTGGATTAATTATTTTTTGGAATTAATAAGTTGTTCCCTTTTTGTTGATTTCAAAGAAAATCAGTAAATGAGGGAGGATTGGTAGTTGGGAAACCAACCACCTTAAATGAATGGAAGCACAGAAGACTAGCTAGGAAAAAAAAATTATCAACCNCTAAAAAGGGGGTTCATTATGCTAAGAGATCCCATGCCTCTTGTTGGATTAATTATTTTTTGGAATTAATAAGTTGTTCCCTTTTTGTTGATTTCAAAGAAAATCAGTAAATGAGGGAGGATTGGTAGTTGGGAAACCAACCAGCTTAAATGAATGGAAGCACAGAAGACTAGCTAGGAAAAAAAAATTATCAACCTAAAGTACAATAGGAGATCATCACAATTCCCCATGATTGACCCATAGGTTTCCTTCCTACAATAGGAAGGAATATAAAAAACACAAAGGTGTGTGTGGAAGAAGACAATTTTTATTGGGGAAATACAGGAGTAGAGGCCAAAAAAAAATAATAGGGACGACATACCATAGTTTTTTAGGGAAGAGAAAAATGCTAAGAAATTAAGGAATTCCCTGGTGGTATCATGGATTGGCACAGGGGTGGATAGAGTGTAGAGTATGAGTGCATATGAGCCTACAATTGAGTGGAAAAGTTCTCTCCCACAGTCAGTTGGGATAGCTACAGCCTGTAAACAGATAAGTGTTCCTTGTGCTCTATGTAATTGAATGAAATGAATGGCTACTTTATGTACTACATCCCTAAGTGTATATGTTTATTTATTAGATAGAACTCTTGTTTCATTTGAAAGCATGTGTGCTTGAATAATGATGGAACTGTATGAATGGTTGTTTCCTGTGAATGCATTCATGAATAGATATGCATGTATAATGGAATGAATATTTGTATTATTTGCAATTATATTATGCTATGTAATGTGTAATTAGGCATGCTTATACAGTTAGAAAAATTGTATTGGTTCAAGTAAAAACTTGTAAGGGAATTGAAGGAATGAAGATTAAGTATGATTTCTGAAATAAACCATAACCCATCGAATTCCTACGTAAACCAAAGAAGAATAGTGACCATTGGATCGGCGGGGAGGATAGACCTCCACCATTTGATCATCCCCAAAGAAGTTAGAAATCGAGGTGGATCCCTCAATTAATCAGGTATTGGAGCCTTGAATTAATCAGGTATTGGAGCCCTTAATTAATCAGGTATTGGATCCCTAGAGTACCAGAAGGTCTTAATAAACACCCGATACCTGATACCCAGTGGGACAAGGTTTCATCACCCAATTCAACCCTTTTTCCTTGTAAAAAAAAATAACGAGGATGAAGTCAACATGACATGTAGTGCCAACATGGAAGCCACGCTATCACGGGGAGTGATATTTGTCATAATTTGTTTTGCGAGTGAGTCAAGTATGGGCCCTATTGGGATTAAATCATTTCTACAACGCCTTTGAGTTCTAACCACTATATCTAAGGGTTGAGTGGATCTCAGTCATTAATTTCTTAGAAATATCAGGAGGGGGTTGATGCATGGTATATCAAAGTATCAAACCCCCATAAGGTCCCCAAGACTCATTCCCCTTTTACAATGTCTGATATGGATTAGGGTTCCACCCCTCTACCTTGAGATTATTGAGAGATCTCGAAGTCCACTTCCATCTCGTGAGGTCTCGATGATTGGGTACCCAATGGGGTAAGGTTCCCATGCAGGGTTCCAACCTTTTGCTTGCAACAAGATATAGAGAGAGAAAGTGACGTCATGATGACAAGGGATGCTAGCATGGTGTCTGAAGTGTGATAGTTGGGGAAACGTTTCGGCACTTGATTGCACGTGGTGAAAGTGGGACCAATTGGGCATGAATACATTTTATTTAGTTTCATTGGATCCCAATTGTCAGATCTAAGTACTAATAGAATATATTTTGTAACTAATCTTAGGAGGGAGGTTAACATCCTAGTGGCTTAGTTGGCATGGTGGGGTGTCATTTCGGTCAAGGCAAGGTTCCAAATATTAGGAGATCAGGAGGAATAGGATTTGGTGGTGTACACATCTCCAGTTCCCGGATGGGGAATGGTTCAAGGAAGGGTTCCAACCTTCCCTTGTTATATTACGAGTGGAAGAAAACATGTATACAATTACATGAGGATGATGTCAGGTGATGTAGACAACCTAATATGTAGTGGACAAGTGTGAACACCTGAGTGGAGAAACCTCATTCCTGGTGATGATGTGTCATGTAGGGGTTGGTGCACGTGTCACATGGGTATTGTACCATGTGTCAAGGTAATTCAGATTTTTTGCGAAGTATTATGTATTGATTCATGTGCCATGTGTCAAGCCAAGTTGTAGCTTGTGGCAAGGCCACGTGTCAGAGGAGCCAGCTAGGCCATTGGATCAAGAATTTGATGTTTGAGTGTGTAATATGTACCCCGGTGGGCCGATAGACATGAGTCAATATAGGTGGCAAGTCATGACATGACCACATGTTTGAGGTGATAGCAAGGCCACTAGATTAGGTGCTTGGGATATTGTGAAGTGTAAGTTTACCCAAGGGCTAATACCCTAGTGGTTTGGTGCCCCGGTGGGTCAATCACCTAGTGGCCTAGTGCCCCAATGAGCTCAATGGACTGATCACCTGGTAGTCAGTATACCAGAGAAAAAGTGTTGAGAGTGGGAAAGATGAGAATCTTAGTGGGCCAGTGACCGGTGCCATGTCAGTAGTCACGTTCATGCTATATGGTGATGTGTTATCACATTCCAGTGCCACATAAGATGGAATGAGTCATGTGGAGCCATGTGAGATCCATGTGGTGATGAGGTGGAAATGGTGAGAGAAGGCCAAAAAATTTAGAAGGCCATTAATTTTGATCTAGAGATCGGTTTTGAGCATGATTATAGTCGTTGGAAATCTATTGATGATAAACTTTCATCCATGAGATTTATTTAGAGAAAGGAATCAAAGTAAAGAAGAGGAATTTTTGACATACCACTAGCCTAAATAAGGGTTAGGGGGTTGGGTGTGTTACAAAATTGTATTAGATAAAAGCTTCAAACATGAGGCTTGTATGGGCTAGAGAGCATTCACAAGACTAGCATACCGAGGTAAAGAAGAGCTCGTTGACAAATTGTTCTCTATGTTAAAATTTAAATATTAACTACAGAATATTTTTGAAATAAAACACTGCAGATTCATTTTAGAATATACACAACAAAAAATTAATCTTGTTGATTTATAGAAGAAGAAGTATGCCATAACCTTGATAGAATTAGAATTAAGACTCGTGTAATAATTTTAAAAATATAATATGTTGATAGGAATTAATGGTAAGTTCTCAATGTAAATGGTAGCAAAAGTAGAATCTTGTTACAAGGATGCTTGAGTCTAGAAAATGGATGAGCTAAGTTGTTTTATTTAAGTTTTAATGTGTTTTATTTGATTGGGTAGGTAGAGCCTCTTGCAATTATGATGGTTTGTTTATATAAGGGATAAGACTCTTATGGAAAAATCCTTTTGGTTAAAGGAATTTAGTATGGGTTGATACAATCCTTGGTAGTGATAATTGTTTCTTAATAAGAGGCTAAGCCCTGTACGAATAACTCCTTATTCTTAGAGGACCGATGGAATTTTTTTTAAGGTCAATTTGTTTGACCTATAATGAAAGGGACCCATCATTGATTTCCCCATTTAAGCATAAGTATATGAAGTAGGTAATGTTGTGTTTTCTTGTAATTGGGAGGTTCCAAGAATGAATGGTGTACTTATTAAGAACCCTCTTCATTATAAGATGGATATGTTGTTAGTGCATAGAGAAATAATTGATCATGTATATAACATGCATATATACTTTTAATAACCTGTGGTTGGTTGTAAAATATAGCATGCTAATGGTACATTTTGCTTTATGACGATATAATAAAAACAATAAAAGTTAACAACATTAATGAGAATAATGATAATGCTACTTCTTATAGCCTTATGAAGATACATAAGAGGACCAATAAGGTGTTGATCAAGAATCTAGTAAAGAGAGTGCATGAAAATTCTCCTGAAGGATAATGGGATATATCAAATCCATATATGGATGATATCCATACTGTTGGATTACTGAGAGTGGGGCTGAATCAGTAATAGAGAAATTTAATCCCTTTTAACCATATAATCCAAGTGTTATATCAATGAAGCATTATCATCCAATAACTGCAGAGTAAATAAGCAATGAACAAATGAACAATCATACACATACAAAGTACACCAGTGTTTCTTCAATAGACGACCCGGTGTTTACGTGGAAACCAAATCGGGAGAAAACCGGAATGTTTTTTCTTATATGTCTTGAAGAATTACATTCATTGGAAACCACGAACTTCCTTTGTTTTCAGTACAAGCCGGAAGGAGCTCGACTAGTTTCCTGGGGCTACAGCTTTGAGGCACCTTCCCAATTCTCTGGCTCCACCCGGAAGGAGGCTACAATCCCCTATGTTCCTATGTCCACAATGGGAAGGTGGCTACAACCACTATCCTTGCCCCATCCTTCCACCTTGAAGTAGAGTAGAATTATGGAACCAACTGTCACACTATCACTATGAGATATCATTTTAAACTTGTACCAATAAATTTTGAACCATGCATCAACCATGCATCAGCATGTACCCTCAACCTATAATCAACTTTGTACCATAAACAAGTTACATCAACCATGCACCAACTTTTGTAATCAACACAGCAATCAGCACCGGTTGTACCATAAACAAGTGCATCAACCATGCACCAGCACGTACCTCAACGCAGCCAATCAACGTAACGCCTTAAACAATTACATCAGCCATGCACCAACCTATAATCGACGCCATAAACAAGTGCATCAATGTGCACCAACCTATAATCAACACGTACCATAAACGAAGTGCATCAACCATGCAAGCACATTACCTCGGCACGCCAATCAGCAATACCTTAAACAAGTTATCCGGCGTGCAACAACTGTAATCAGCACAGTACCATAAACAAGTTGCATCAACCATGCAATCAACCTGTGCCTTAAACAAGTGCATCAATCATAAACCAACCTACGTCAACACGTACCATAAACCGGTGCATCAATAATACGCCAAAGCGTACCCTCAACCCATAATCAGCACGTACCTTAAACCGGTACGTAAACTGTTTTTCCAGCACATCAATCCAGCACCATTGCCATGAAGCAAGGGGTGCATCGAAGCCATGCACCAACTGTAATCAGCTTTGGACCATGGCTCGGTGCATCCAGCCAAAAGGTAACACCAATAGTGTAATCAAGTACTCATCAATATGTGCCAACATCATCAACTATTGCACATGTGTGCCAACTCATCAACTACTTGTCTCCAACCAGTAATGCTTTCGACGTAACACCACAACCTAAATCCTGTCGATTTAATCCATCCAGGTGATTTGTAGCTTTGTAATATGCGGTATATGATCACATTCTAAACCTTAACTTTACAAAACAAAGGGACTAGTATTTTTATCAAACTTTTCTTTAGTCTCACGGCCTAGTTTTGGATTAGTCCAACAACCTAACTTGAAGTAATCATAACTTTGAAGCATAAAGAGATCTGAAAAGAACTGATACACACTATTAACTACCGTTTTGAACCTCCAAGTTTCACTACTTGAGCACCTCTCGAAGAAGGGATTTATAGCAAAGGCAGCCTAACGTTTTGGGGTTATTCTGAGAACAGCCGTAGAGCAATGCCCCACAAAATATTTGGGTGAATTGATCTAAAATTTTTACAAAAGTATGAACTTTACCCTAACCAACACATTTTGTCTCACTGAATTGGGATCTGTTATGAATAAGTTATGATTTTTTTTACCGAAACGCGACTTTGACTAGTTTGGGGACTGGCCACAAACCCTATTTTGCGAGTGTATAACTCCCAAAATAAAACGACCCACAAGCCTTCGAATTTGACACCACGGATACTTGGATGTGTTTCAACGCATAGAAATTTCGGGATCTAAATCATTATAGAAAAAACATTATAGGGAAAATTGTGAGATGACACGTAAATAACATACCTTAGAAAGCACCATCAAAGGAATTTATCCTTCCCTTGCATTTTATTTATTTTCTTCCTTTCATCCAGAATTTCAGCTTAGATATCATTTTTTTTTTACCTCGGAGACACATATATATATTCAATGGAAACCTCAAATTTGTAATGATTCAAATGAGAGCCTTGCCTCTTATTTATACTCTCAAGTGCTTCCTTAAAAACCTTCTAGGTCATGGCCCCACTTTCCTTATTTTAGTTGGGTCCACTTCTAATTTCTCCATTAATTTATTATTGTCATTTATTTTGTCACTTTGAATTATGGCCGCATCATCACTTCCTTTATTATTTACCTTTTTAAAATCTCTTAAAAACCACTTTGACTACTTTTTGACCTTTGGAACTTCTAGATGACATATTGGGGTCCTCCAACTTCATAGGCCATAACTCTCAAAAGCCCGGGTAGAGGGAGTTAATGGCGAGCCGTTCTACATACCACTGATGGCGTGTGTACTTTATTCATATAGAGATAGTATTATCTGAAAATATATCATAAATCAGACCATTACCCATCAAACAAAATAAAACCATTACCCAAACACGGGGTCTTCTTATGGCCATAGCTCTCTAACTATGAGGAATTATGTGTTGTTCCACATACCAATGAGACATGACAAGAACTGTGCATCTAGGATAGTTTTCATAGGGCAAATTCACTTTCCTTCATCTCATTATTCCACAATTAACATGGGTTCTCTTACTCACAAAGCATCTTCCCATGAGGCTTCATAATGGGGACACTTTGGAGTTCATCATATTTACTTCTTATCAACCATGAAAAAACAATAATAGAGTCATGTTACATCAAACAATATTGGGTCCATTACCCGAAACTTTTTGCTTTCTGAGGAGAAACTTTCTTCAGGGTTGACATCAATGACAACCCAACCTTAGTCGGCAATCTCCCCTTTGGCATTTGGTAAGCGGCTTACTCTAATGCAATCTGAAATCATATCCTCATGCTCCCCTGGAACCATGCCTTTATCCTCTGCATCTGATAAATATGATCCACCTAGAACCATGCATATGAGCTCTTTCTCCGAGTATTTACTTTTGCGTCTGATAAATCTCTCCCCCGCTGTCATCAATGGAAAAGGTATTTTTCCCATCAGGGATGCCCCCGACCAGCTGTCCTCTTATGGTGCTTCCTTGTTTACATCTAAGACATCTCAGATAAGCATTCAAAAAGCGTTTAAAAAGCATTCATTTTTGGGTAGAAATAACTCCAATTCTATAGAAAAGATATTCAAAGGCTACGGTGATGGTTTTGTAAGATATGCGCCCACTTGTTATTTTGTGCTTATACTCAGCTGCGGTAATTTTTTCTGCAACCTATTCCCATAGAAGTGATAGCAGTTGGAATGTATTTGAATCTTAGATTGCATCAGGGTTTTGAATCGTTGGCACTTGTATTATCGTATATTGGAATATAGGCACAGTATACTCCAACGCGTATATCTGTCAAAGTTTGTTGCATCAAAAGAACGTGGCCACAACATGTTATTGTTGCAATATATCTCTCGGATGTAGATAGAATGCTCGATGGTTGTTTCTAAGCAGCCATGATACCAAACACTCACCTGGTGACGGTGCTCCTTGGTGCTAAAACCGGTCATCAATACAACTTGCTTTAATCTTCATACGTGTGGGAAATAAGTGATAGATCTTTTCCTTTTGGTGCTGCTTGAAATCATACTCTTATATTCCTTTAAGGATATCTGAAGATCCTCTTCCCTACTAATACATGTGATTCTTTGGTGCTTGTAAAAATCGTTCCACTTGTCCAACTTCTTACATTACATGCAGTGCGGATGTTTATCGCATATAGTAGAGGCATGATTTGACTTGTATTGCCTCTGATCGTAGACTTTGAATCATCATCTTTGCTCAACTTACAAACTGGTTTACGCCTGGGGAGTGATAAGCTGGTTTGCAATCTTCCATTCGAAACTCTTTAGCATTTCTCATTATACTTGGTTTGAAATAAAAATTCCTTGGTTGCTTGGCGGCGTATCACGAAGTCGAGAAGAAGGATAGTTCTCAGTAACGACATTTCTCATTACGCATGTCTTTACCGATTTAAAACCCAGCATTCGTCATCACTACCAAAAGTAATATCATCAGCATGACTTCAATTAATAAAATGTTACCTTGACTTACCTTGATGTAGGAGTTGTTGTCTGCACTTCCTTTTCGAACCCCGCCTGCTGCAGATACCTATCCGGTCACAGGTACACCATGCTTTCTAAGATCTTGTTTTCCAAAATTTGGCTAGGGCCTTGTTTAATTTTCACACATAGTTTGTGTTATCCGACAATTGAAATCCTTATGGTTGTTCAAAGCAGACTTCTTCTTCAAGTTCCCCATTGAGGAAAGATGATTTTATGTCCATCATTATACTTTAAACATTTTGGAGCATGCATAAGCTAAAGCAAATGGATTGCTTCCATTACGTGAATTGGGGAAATGTCTCTTCGAAGTCGATTCCTTCCATCACATTATATCCTTTTATACCAATCTAGCTTTGTTCCTTGTAACCTATCCATCTTTGATGAACATTCCTGAAAACCCCATTTTGTGCCAATCACATTTTATTCTTTGGTGTGGAACCGTTTAAGTGTCATTTCCTATTTGATCCAATTCTTCATCATGGCCTTATTCGAAATTCATCCTTGTTGAAGCCATTTCAAAACGGTTTGGTTCAGTTGTAGATAAGAGTGTTAGTTGTGTTTGTTCTAAAGGTGAACGGATTTTCTTCTAGTCGAAACTCCTGCATCTTTGTTTCCAATAATAATCATCTGAGGGATGATTCTTCTATGGTTGCTATGTGTCTTTGGATATACTTGGTGAACTTTCTCTTCTAATTCTATTAGATTCTCTTCATATTTCTCTTATACTTATTTTTCATCTTCTTCTTCAAAAGTTGTTTCATTGATTTGTTTTCTTCGCTGCTTGATTAGGTGCTTTGTTACCATCAATTGTTGGATTTCCGGTAAGCTTACCATTGTTTAATCTTAGATTGCTTAACAGTATGCTTTCCTTGGCAAGGTAACCAACAAATTATTCCTTTATCCTACGAGAGTCAAACTCCCCATTATGCTTCTCTTTTGATGTAGCATTTTCTTCCAAAAACTAAAGTGCTTCACATTTGCTAATGTTCCTTTCCATAGCTCATAAGCAGTTTTGCTGGTGTTGTTCCGACCATTACTTTGTTTGAATGTGAATTGATGTATGCACTACCTATGTCCAAAAACATATCTGTCAACTTTTAATCCAATATCATTGTTCTAGCCATTTCACGATGTGATTATCATCCATTAGGTAAATGTTCAACTTTGTCTTTGAACCACTCGGAACTAATCCTAGCATGGATGTATCGTCCACTATCATATGTCCATATTGTAACCTTCATATTAAAACCTACTAAGTCTTCTTACAAATCATCTCTTTCCATACTATCCAAGACTCTACTTAGCATAGCGTCCATAATGCTACTCCATTTATCATTATACTATCAAATTTGATACTTGTACTAAGCAGTTTCTCTGGAATGTCTATTCAAACTATGCAAGTTGTTCGAATGATGGTTCTTTGGTCTTTCATATCTATTGCATAGACTCCCTCTATATAATATTCATATTACTTAGGGTGTCTAAGGCGGGATATTAGAACAATTCCTTCTCGATGTTCATCATCATCATCTTCATTAGTAGATTTATTATTATTATGTCTCGAGCTCGACTTCTTTCTTTTCATACGTGGATTCATCTTTCACTGCAATGTCTAAAAGTAAAATCTCTTAGACACTGTTCTGTTACCCATCCCTTCCTTTCTTTTAGTTATTTTCCGAACCTTTATCTGCTTATCTTTCCTTTTATAAGGAATTTTCTTCATCTGGTTTGTGTCAATCTTGTGATCTCTGGTGCCTAGTCTTTGTTCACATGTTCTTCTTGTTTTCTTATCCATGCTTTCTTATGTCTGATGTCAGGTATTCTCTTTCATGGAAGTATCGATCATGATTCTACAAATCAGCGGCTATGTGGCCCTGGATTATGACATTTGTAACACTCAATGTTACAATGTGACCACATAGGCAGTCTACTTAAACATTCTTTTATAAACTCATCCTGCAACCTTATGTCCAAAGTTAGTACAATAAAAACAATGACCATAAAAAAAAATCATACACGGGAGTGAATGATCTTCTTCTTTGTGGAAAATGGTCCCTTGAATTTTTTCTTTGACTAATCCTGATCATGATTGATTAGGCTTTTGTGGCTTGAACATGGATGGTATTCTTGAAGATGTATCTTCAATAGTTTTCTTAGATTTTTTTTTTTTTTTTTTTTTTTTTTTTTTTTTTTTTTTTTTTTTTTTTTTTCTTTGTTCTTCTTTTCTAGCAATGTAGAGGGTGCTTCTCTTCATTTCTCTTCTACAATGTGAATGTTTTGTCTCTTCAAACTTTCTTGTTAGGCTTTATGATTTTGACTCTTAAATTTTGACTAACTTCTTCTTCGAGGGTTATAACCTCTTCTTTTTTCTTTATTATCTAAGACTTCATGGCTTCTTTTGTTCTCTTTGCTTTGCTAAAGTTGGATTTTCAACATAATTATTTCTTCTTCCATTCTTCTCTTTCTTGACCAGGCTCTTATCAAGTTGGTTTAAATGGTTCTTTCCTTGAGATGATCCATCAATATATTTTCTCTCACGTAAATACTTCCTTTGCAATGCATATGTTGGCTTCTAAACATTTCTTTTGACATTATAGAGTTTCTTCAATTCTATAGGCCTTTTCTAGTTGAGCTCTACCAAAATTTTAGCGATCAGTTGGTAGTCCACTTTTGGTGAACACTGTTTTTATTCATCAATTATTCTTGGATGGTTTGTTTTTTTTCTTCTCTTTTCTTTCCTTATATACTTTAATTTCAACAGTCGAATTTTTCTTTGTAATCAACTTCTACTTCATCCTACTCTTCCTCTTTTGAATCTATCTAACATGATAAGCATCTTTCTTCTTGTTCTATATCTTATGTTGTAGAACAGAATAGGTGGTAGAGAGAATGTGTGTGTACGACTTATCCCAAAGAGATTGTTGGTGATGAACATTTATAACCTTTTCTCTTACCGGTTTAGGTAATCAACTTCGTGATTAAATCCATTACTATTTTGTTATTTCTTCTTCAATTCCTTCTTGGTTGTGATGCTTTCCGCTTTTGAACTATCATATCCTATAACAATGATAGCCAAATATAATGTCCTTATTTTTTGTAAAAATACTTACGTCCCTTTTGCTCCACATCTCATACTTAAAACCATTGACCATTAATGTCCTTTTGCTCCACATCTCATACTTAAAACCATTCTGACCATTAAACATTGGTAATCCATTCTCAAAATAATCCATGATCACCTTCCAGTGGTTAAATTGTTTCCTGAAGGAACCTTGCTCTGATACCAATTGTTAGATTACTGAGAGGGGGGGTGAATCAATAATAGAGAAATTTAATCCCTTTTAACCATATAATCCAAGTGTTATATCAATGAAGTATTATCATTCAATAACTGAAGAGTAAATAAGCAATGAACAAATGAACAATCATACACATACACAATACACCAGTGTTTTACGTGGAAACCCAAATCGGGAGAAAACCACAGAATGATTTTTTTTATATGTCTTGAAGAATTACATTCATTGGAAGAACCAACTTCCTTTGTTTTCCAGCTGCAACTAGAAGGAGGCTCCAACCCCCTAGTTTCTCAGGCTACAACCTGAGGGAAGCTCCAAATCCCCAATTCTCTGGCTACAACAAGAAGGAGGCTACAACCCCCTATGTTCTCTGTCTACAACCAAAAGGTGGCTACAACCACCTATCCTTGCCCCGTCCTGCCACCCTGAAGTAGAAGTAGAATGATGGAACCACTATCACACTATCACTATGAGATATACCATTGTAAACTTGTACCAATAAATTTGAACCATGCATCAACCTGTACCTCAACCTATAATCAACCTGTACCATAAACAAGTGCATCAACCATGCACCAACCTGTAATCAACATGTACCATAAACAAGTGTATCAACCATGCACCAACCTGTAATCAACCTGTACCATAAACAAGTGAATCAACCATGCACCAACCTGTACCTCAACCTGTAATCAACTTGTACCTTAAACAAGTGCATCAACCATGCACCAACTTGTAATCAACCTGTACCATAAACAAGTGCATCAACCATGCACCAACCTGTAATCAATATGTACCATAAACAAGTGCATCCAACCATGTACCAAGTATGTACCAATCATGTATCAACTACTCATCAACTATGACTCATCAATATGTACCAACATCATGTATGTGCACCAACTCATCAACTACTTGTCTCAACCATGTACTCAACATGTACCACAACCAAAATCCCTTATCAATTTCATCATACAAATATGATTTGTAGCTTTGTAATAGATCTGGTGTATATGATCACATTCCTGCAAACCTTCCTTAACTTTAAAAACAAGAGACTAGCATTTTTATCAAACTTTTCTCTAGTCTCACATGCCTAGTTTTGTATTAGTCAACAACCCTAACTTGAAGTAATCATAACTTTGAACATGTAATGTATAAAGATATGAAACTGATACACAATGTTCTTCAGTTTGTTTTATTCAATTCTTCCAAGTTTCACTACTTGTAAACTCTCATAAAAGGATTTATAGCAAAAATGGCATACCTTGTTGAATTTTGTCTTATTCTAGAGAGCGACCTTGTAGAGAATGCCCCGCACAAAATATTTGATGAATTGATCTAAACCTATTACATAGAATACTACAGACTATAACCTAACCAAAACATTTTGTCTCACTAAATTTGGATCTGTTATGAAGAATTTATGACGTTTTTACCTGAAACACCTGATTTTGACTAGTTTCAGGACTGGCCACAAACCCTATTTTCCACAGAGTGTAACTCCCAAAATACAATTCCCCACAAGCTGGATTTTTTACCACAGATACTTGGATATGTTTTCTAACTTGCATATAAATTTCAGTATCTGAATCATTATATAAAAATATTTATAGAGAAAATGGTGAGATGACCTGTAAATAACATACCTTAGAAAGCACCATCAAAAGAATTTATCCTTCCTTGCATTTCGGCCTTCTTTTCTTCACTTTCCTCAAAATTTCGTCTTAGATATCATGTTTTTACCTCAAAATCCTATAGATATTCAATATTCTCAAGTTTGATTCAAATGAGAGAGCCTTGCCTCTTATTTATACTCTCCAAGTAGCTTCCTTAAAAACATCTTCTAGGTCACTTGGCCCACTTTCCTTATTTTAGGGCTGGGTCCACTTCTAATTT
>SNQJ01S0124744.1:0-26554 GCA_010110895.2 Picea sitchensis | reverse complement strand
CTATGGAAAGAGTGTTGTCTTTCCTGTGGAATTTGAAATCAAAACCTTAAGGACTTCTTTAGCTGTCAACCTTGATTTGACTGATGCACAGACAACCAGGTTGCAGCAGCTTAATGAATTGGATGAGAAAAGACTAGATGTCATTCATCAGACAACTATGATTCAACAACAAAGATCAAAATGGCATGACAAAACTATCAATAATAAGCAGTTCCAAAAAGGTAATTGGGCCCTATTGTATGACTCTCGGTTCAAAGAATTTCAAGGGAAAATGCGTACAAGATGGCTTGGACCCTACGAAGTAGACACTGTTTTCCCCAATGGAACAGTAAGTCTCCTCACAATCGATGACTCTAAAACACCGTTACTTGTAAATGGTCATCGACTCCATCTGTACCAGCGCCCTATGTCCAAAGAAGATTTTAAGGCCACATGTGTGGCAGACTCTCATTACCTCTTTTTAGAGGGGGCTCCTACCCCTCATTGCAATTAATTCTTTTTAAGTTAATTTCTTTAGTATTAGATTAGATTTCATTTACTAATAATCCCTGTCAAGAAATACCATTTTACAATCGATTTTTGCAGATTCCCGATCAAAGCATAGGCCACTAGGAAAGGACGATCCTACTTCAAGAATAGGAAAGCTTTACCATTGCTGAAACACCATTGTCGTCAACTCTTTTCTCTTTCTTCATTGCTGAAACACCACTATCAACAACTCTTTGCTCTTTCTTCATTGCTGAAACACCACTGTTCAACGACTTTTTGACTTTTCCCATTGCTGAAACACCACTGTCAGCAACTTTTTGCTCTGCTGAAACACCACTGTTCAACGACTTTTTGACTTTCCCCATTGCTGAAACACCACTGTCAGCAACCCTACACCATTTCCCCCCATCATTGTTCAACAACCTTTCACCATTCTCCCCATTTCCGAAACACCACTGTCAACAACCTTTCGTCATTTTCCCATTGCCACGGTTCAACAATTCTTCACAGTTTCCATTGACGAAACAACACCGTCCATCAATTGTTTCGCCCTTTCTTTTCTATTGCTGAAACACCAACTTTTCAACATTATCTGTCAATAAGCTGTTGCGCTCTCATACTACATTTTGTCCTTCCGGTCAACAAATCATTGATACAATTCATCTACCAAATCAAAAGTCTCCGCCACGACCACTGCAGAACTATCGTGGACAGGCATTATATTTTGTTTGCAACACGAATCAGAAAGTAAAGGCGAGGTATGTAAATTTTATGCAATACAGTTAAGCTATAGTTAATGAGAAGATTTCAAATCATTATGACCACTCGAGTGAAATCATTACTAGCCGCACTTAAAAGGGGGGGAGGAAATACCAAACTTTTATACCATCATTTCACACGTATCAACCACCACCATTCCTATTTACCATCCTTTCGTGTGTTTCACCACCATTTGCATGCCTTCACTCGGAAAACTCACTCTGCACATAAGATGTTACTCAAACTCTTTAACGGTGTATTTTACCGAGCTGGTAGCTATGGGAGGCTCTGTTATACGGAACGAACCCGCCACAACAACCCTGTTAGAACACTATCCAACAACCTATCAAATTTTTCTGCAGGCAGGATGGCTCAGTTATTTTCTGAGACTCCAGTGGTATGATCAACAATAGGTTCTCCAATTTGCTCAAAATCTCCAGGAAGACCATTCCATTGTTCAAGGGGTCCGAATTTCAGTAACAGAAGAGGATATAGCACAGGTTTTGGGTCTCCCTACCAATGGCGTTCGCATGTTCATCCGTAAACATATCATTCAGAATTCCCAGCAGAACTTCCTATTGCTAGGGGAATAAATTGAACCTAAAGACCGGGGTATCCGACTCAACTCATTGCTTCCTCCATGGCCGGAAGTTGGAAAATTCGTCAAACAGTACCTCACCTGTGAAGGCTGATACCAGGTAGTTTACTAGCACGATTTTGTCCTGTTGTCTCATTTATGGCATAATAGACTGGTGAAAATTCCTTATTATTTGCTCGGTTGTCTTAAAAATATGCCACACTACTGTAGAAAGGATAAAGATCCCACCCTTTCACTCACCCATTACCGTCTCGTTCAACCGCTTATCCAAAATGGTTTTTCCCAACAAAACCCTCCACTAAACAACCCACCCATAAATCCCCAAGAAGCTGCTGAAATTCCCGAAAATCTTCAAGAACAACAACCACAAAACCCTCCAGATTCTCCTGAAGTACCTAATAGTCCGTCTACAGACCCAATCAGCCCAATTAACCCCCCTACCATACCAAGCCCGCCCCACATTTTACCAGAATCATCCACTCCTACCCTTCATATTCTTAGTGATGATTCTGAACCAGACAATTCTCCCTGTCCCATTATGGAGGAAAAACCCCCACGTAAACGAAAGAAAATCCCTTTATTTCCATCCTTTTTACGAAGAAAATGAACAAAGGCCTCAACAAGGGCAGCCACTACTGCCACTTCCCTAGACCCCCAACCCATCCGACTAATACCCCGTACACCTCTAACCTCCCAAATGCCGGAATCTTTGCCTATTCCACCCACGGGCACTGAAACACAAGAACCAGACGCCCAATATGTTGCGATATCATCCGTTTCAAACCCAGTAGCTGAAACACAAGAACCAACTACTCATTCAGTAGCTAAAACAGAAGAACCAGCTACCCATTTAGTAGCTGAAACACAAGAACCAACTACTCATTCAGTGGCTGAAACACAAGAACCAACTATAGCTGTCACACAAGAACCAACTACAGCTGAAACACAAGAACCAACTGCTGATATTGTTATTGAGACACAGGAATTAGATGCCCAGGGAGCTGCAACATTACTTTCTTTACATCAGGAAGCTGAAACACAAGAATCAACTGCCCTTCCTGTAACTGCTCCACAAGAACCAACTAGTGAGGCTGTGACTGCTACACAAGAACCAGTCATTCCTCAACCAGAACCAACAATGGCCTCTGTCTTGCAAGAAAATGAGTTCCTAAGGTATGAACTGGAAGCCTACAAGAAAGAACTAGCCATGGAAAAGGAAGCATATGAGAAGGAACTTAACTTGCACACCCTAGCTTGCATAGCAATCATGTCAGAGGAGACTACAACAGAGAGCCCATGTAAAGAATACATGTGCAGTCAATGTGGGGACATCTACTATCAAGCAGACTACAAAATAACTCAAATTCCAATGCCAGTAGCTCCCCCTATATCTTCAACTTTTGCAATTAAAGAAGAACACCTTGTTGTTACACAAGAACCAACAGGACCTTCCAAGATTAAGACTGAACCCTGGCCTGCAACAAATGTCAAATCTAAAACCCATGCATTTGTTAACAAAGCTGTACAAACAGTGCTTATTGAGGAATCTTCCCCTCCCAGCCAGATCAATATCCACATCCTTGTGGAACAATCTACTCAGACCCTACCCCAGCCTACTACTTACGCTGAAACACAAACTCAACCATGAGATGAGCATGCAATAATATAGAAATGAAAAAAAGAGTCTGCTGTTACATAGGCCAAAAGCCTGCAAGAACACAGACAGATCTGGATAAACCATATCTACTCAAATTGGGAAGCTTTGGAGAAAACACGCCAGGAATCTCATGTCCTTAAGAAATAGAATAAAGAGTTAAAAGTTAGATTACTCCTGATATTTGACTTGGCACAAAAGCTATTGGCTGCAAGGAAACCATCCTGCAATTACTCTCTGTTCCTTATGGAACGACTTACATGGTTTCAGATCAAATCAGTCAAAGAAGGCATACCCCATGCAGTATTAAACCCAACAGATTTTATTAAAACCTTTGCAGAAGCCTCTATTATGGATCAACACCTCCTCTGTGAGGCATATTTTCATAATGAGGCCATCCCTGAAAACATACAGATTAACCTTAATCCTCTGGTCGGTGACATCCAGATTCGGGCACTCACCTCCTTTCTTAACAATCAAATTATATGGTAGGACGACTTCCTAGCTGCCAAGCACAATGAGGATAACCGCCTTCTCTGGATAAGGCCAGAGCCACAAAATGCTGCCACCTTTGTTACATCATATTATCAGTTTTTAAAGAAACCGGAGATGACTCAACACATTCAACAATTGCAGACATCAATATTTCAAGAATGTCAACATTTGATTAAATCAACAGAGATTGCTGCCCTACAGGAAAACAACATGTTTTAGCAACAGTCTACTGAGAAAAGACAGGAACACAACCCTTTTAGCCCCACTAATCTTGATATGGCACTCTCTAGGGTACCTAGCTACATCAAGTGTGTTCAGTAATGTGATGAAAGCTGGATAGGGTACCAGTTTCATTTTCCTATCCTTTGGATGCCAGCAGAGAAATATCAAATTCATTATAAGCTGCCCAACAAGACCGAAACAACAACTTGGCAAAGGTTACAACGTGTTCAAGGGCTCAGAGCTCCAACAAACATCACCTTCCACAACTACTGCTTGAGTAACTTGCACGCCCAGATTCGGTATTCAGATTCTGACTCAGAGTGAAGTTTCTTGAGGACATGCAACATTTTAAGTTGGGGGGGATGTTAGGACCACACAATGTACCTTTTTGCCCACACTTTTTTCCACCATTACACTCTTGTTTCACTCACATTTAAACTCATATTATCACTTTACCCTATCTTTCAATAGGTATACAACGTCTCTTCTCTTTACTATATGTTTAATCTGTTTTGCATATAATTTTACATTACTCTCGTACTTAACTATTGATCAGAAACGTATAAGTGCTGAAACAGTTCAGACTGTAGATTAGCATTGAGGCCTGTTGCTGAAACAGTTAAAGCACACAACCCCGTGGCTGAAACATCAGCTCACACAGAAGAAGCTGTTACACAGTCCGTGGTCAACGATGCTGAAACTCACACAGAGGAAGCTGTTACACAATCCGTGGTCAATGATGATGAAACTCACACAGAAGAAGCTGTTACATAGTCCGTGGTCAACGATGCTGAAACAACAACACAAAATGTTACATTGACCACAGCCACACCTCGAGCTAGCATGTCTGAGACCAAGTTTCCAAAAGTTAGAACGCAAATCCCGTGGCTGAAACAACCCGTGATTCGCGATGCTGAAACAACATACACCAACCGTAACAAGAAGACAAAGAAAGAAGCTGTTACTCTAGCCACCACAGGAACACCTCATTCAGCACTTGTAATAGCATTCTGTTGCGAGAGACTAGGGTATCCTATTCCAGTTTAGAAAGTCGATCTGACTAAGAATAGGACTCAAATATACACCTGTAATTTGTTGATCAATTGTATCGAAGGGATTCTCCTCTTTAAATAAGAGGAAATCAGCATTCGATGGATCTTCGGTTTTTGTACTAAGAAGGGTTTACAGAGAGGGATGTACTTCATTTCAGATTGTAATATGATACATTGACAGATGAATAAAAGACTGTTTTGAGCATCTCTCTCTAGCCTTTTTGTTTCAGGGGAATCTTGTGAGAAGGGAGGGCCCACCTTCTTCACAAGATTCACCCATTATCTTTATAGTGTGCTAGTATTATTTCTGTTTATGCTTTGAGTAAAATATGTTTTGCTGAAACACTACTTTATTGAACTCTGTCGTGTTGCTACATTGTTTTCATATGATTCATGTTTGAGTAACTGTTGATCATTCTAGTTAGCAACCTTGCTTGGTGGATTTATGAAAGATTGATAATCAGAGACTGGTGCTGAAGGTTCCCGCTTGGGAATTAGGGTCCTGTTCTCTGTTAGAGATAGTTAGCCTTCAATTATTTTAATGAGTGTGCTAATCAGAGACTGGTGCTGAAGGTTCCTGCTTGGGAATTAGGGTTCTGTTCTCTGTTAGATAGTTACCCTTCAATTATTTTAATGAGTGTGCTAATCAGAGACTGGTGCTGAAGGTTCATGCTTGGGAATTAGGGTCCTATTCTCTGTTAGGTAGTTACCCTTCAATTATTTTAATGAGCGTGCTAATCAGAGACTGGTGCTGAAGGTTCCTGCTTGGGAATTAGGGTCCTTCTCTCTGTTACGAATTAGTTAGTCTTCAACGTGTGTCAATTGTTTTAGTCAAGCAATGAGTTCATGAAGTGTGATGTTCAGAAACAGGTGCTGAAGATTCCTGCTTGGGAATTAGGGTCTTGTTCTCTGGTTACAGAATAGTTGGTCTTTCCTGTTGCAGCATCTTGTTGTTATTTTAATGTAATCTAGGATTCTTCACTTAATAATTTCTTTAAGATTTGCAATAGGTAGGTTGGTTTCCTGTAATTCAAGTTAGAGATTCAGTTTGCTAAGAGAAAAGTGTGATTGATATAATTTTACTACAACTCTAGATTGCTTTTGAGATTGAGCATTTATAGTGCGTGATTACCTTTGAAATAACAGACTTCCCTGGGTTCACAATTTATGTAGCACTTGATTGTTTAGTTAATAAGCAATTATAGTGACCAACAATATCTAACCTTATTCCTGGCACAAATCTTCACAGGTCGAGTAAAAATATGCGCACTAGGGCAACAGATCTATGCACAGAGCTTTCTTTTGCACAAAGTTTCTTCTTCCTCATTTCCCAACAATCACAGTTTTAGGTCTCGGCAACAGAACCATTTGTTGGCACATGGGCATACCCAGGGTTCAATGCTCAAGAGCGCACCAACAAATCCCTAACTACCAGCCCTTTCGGCAACACCTGCGAAGTAGATGAAGTCTCAACCGAGGTAGAGGCAGGGGTGGTTGCAAGACTCAGGTGTCTGTAACCTTAGCTGGGACATAGATCTGTGATTATATCATTTACAGAGCACTTAACATCGATCATTCATCAATATTCAACCCTTATTATACTTCGCAAACATCCCTTTCCCATTACATTAACCCAAAAACACTAAAAGGGACCAAAAAGTGGACCGAGATCCCGTGATCTCTGCTTCGCTTGGTGCTCCATATTTGACAGGTTGTCGAAGTCCAAAAACAGTCAAATATGTCCAAGTGTTCCTCACAAATTGGTCAAGGGCCAACACCAAGTTATTGAGCGATTTGAGTAGGCATTGCTGGAGTGTTTGAGTGACAACTTTGACTTGCCATTTGATTTGTTCCAGGAAGGTTTGCTAAACCTTCTTCTTTTTGTATTTCATTTTTTTTTTAATTATAAAAACAAATAAAAATATTTTTTTCCCTCTTTAAATGTAGCATATAAATCACATGGAGAGAACACACTTGAAAAAAACCCAAACCCACCATCACCACATGAATATAGACCAAACCCTAACCCAAAACCATGAAATGTAAACTTTGAAATTGATGCAAGGATTAGGTCATTAAGATCCCTAATAAAAGATTTAAGAAACATTAGAGATCCCTCGTGCCTTTCACTAGCTACATCATTGGATACCATTAATTCTTTAATTGCTAATGCCCAAGGCCAGTTATCTCATATTATTGATGACATGGCTAGAATGTTTGAGTATTATAGGAAAAGTTTATATAGAAACTAGGTCAGATATCTGAGGGTGAGTGCAATCTAATGATGGTCTCTCATGACGCGTTAGTGGCGATGAAAACATGGAAAAACAATAATATATTAACTTGAGGTATTATTCAAGGTAATTTTACAATGAATTTGAATATGGTGTAAAAATATAAAATGTAGGATATTGAATTAGCTTTCCGAAAATATACTTTTTATTTATAGAAATTGTGAACAACTATTTGAAATTTGAGGTTTCTAACAATGGTATGTTATTTTTCTAGAAAACATTAAGGTATATGTCTTCATTAATGCAGGTGTTTAGTACCTTAACGATGGAATTTCCTTAAATAAATTTGCATAATTGTAGACAACCCATTGTTCTAGTGCGGTGTAATTTTTCAAAATTTATAATTTTTTAAATTATGAAATCTAATATGATCTGGATTTATGAGGGTACGAAATAAAACACAAAAATATGATAGAAACACAGAGATATAATAATACTCAATTTTTATTAATGAACTAAATATGCAGGAACTGTAAAAATGTAGAGTGAAATGAACTCACTAGAATGGTGGTAGCTTATCTCTGAGAAAAACCTAAACATCAAAAACTTTAACCCCAGGAGATGAAACACCAAAAGGTTTGTGGGCCACGATGTGGTAAGTTGATACGTCAACTTATCGAGAATGTTACTTTTTAATACGATCTTCATTTGGGGTGATTGGTTGCCCATCGGAAAGGTCTAGCCAATGAATACACATTCTGAACAACCTAGTACATGACTTCATCTATCTAATGGGTGCTTTTGAGGAAAAAAATTGTTGTTTAGGGCCTCAAAATAGCGCTAGAAGTTAAGGACCCAAAAAACCATAGAAAAACTACCAATATGGATAATATATTTTAAACCATTGGAATAGGTGTGTGGCCACTGATGTCCACCTAGATCAGTCCTCCCCCCTTGGGAAGCAATGGTCTCCATTGCGTTAAGTTCCCCCATCAAATGGGGAAAATTCTGTTGAACTTGCTGCTTGGTGATCCACTTGACTTGGTGCAGTAGATGCCCTTGTTTGACAACCTAATAGAGTTAGATATTCTATTGGAAAGTTCCCTTAACCTATGTTTCCATGATCTAATCAATGGTTGCATGTTCTATGCAGTTATGGTTTAGATTTGTATGTTTCAACTACTCTGCCACTTTCGATGTGTCCTTTAGTGGTGGAAAATATGGTCGAAGGAGGTACACATTGAATACTATGTGCAAGCCAAGGAAAAGGGGAATAGTTAACTCAAAATCATTGTCACCCATAACCTTGGTGATGGTGTAAGGTCCATATAAAAGTGGATGTATCTTCTGATGGGGTCCTATAAGGTGTTCTTTCTGCAAATGCAACCAAGCCTTCTCTCCCACATAAAACTTGTTTGGAACTTGATGTTGATCATGGCGTTGCTTGTACTTAGCATTGGATTTCTATAAAATATTGGACTTGTTGGAAAATGTGTTGGATCTGTTCAATGAATTTTTTGGTTTTTTCAGCCTTATATTGAGCATGAGAAGATTCTACATGTGTGGACTCAAGGGGCAGTGTTACATCAATGGGGCCCAATGGTTTAAATCCTAGGCCCACCTAAAAAGGGTTTTGTTTGGTTGAGCTATGGAGGGATTTGTTGTAGATGTGTTGAACATAAGGATGGATCTCATCCCATGTGAAAGATATGCACGATCATCCTAATGAAAACCTATGTATCTCCATCAGTTTGGGGGTGGAAGGTAGTGGATTTGGTGAGATTGGTGTCCAACAGTGACCAGAGGATTTACTAGAATGTACGCAATAACCTTATATACCAATATGATATGATGGTCTGTGGTATTCCAAAGCATACCCACATTCACTCGAAGAAGATCTTGGAAGTGGCCTCGACTATGATACTCTTCTTGCAAGCTGTCAGAATGGACATCCTAGAGAATTGATCAAAAACCATGAATACACAGTCATTTTCATGATTAGTTGAGGGGAGACCTAACACGTAGTCCATCGATATGGATTCCCATGGCCTATCGAGAGTAGGAAGAGGGGTGTACAATCCTTGTTTATTAATGGCTATCTTGGCGATGGGGTGGGAAGTACGATATTTGATATACTTACTAACATCCTATTGAAGCTTTGGACAATAGAAATACTTTTGTAGTACTACCACTATATTCTCCATACCAAAGTGTCATGCCACGTGGTTTTAGTGGGCTTCCCAAATTAGCTTCGTACACTCGCTTCAAGGAAAACAGGGATGACCCAAATGGCATAATTGTAATGTCCCCTTCCAATTGATGATGACGAAAGATGAATTAATAGCCTGTACGACTGCCATAGGCTATATTCAGCAGGAACAAGGGAGTCAAGGAGGTTTATTTGGTGTCACTATGTTCAAAGTATGATAAATACTAAAGTGAAATTAAATAAAAATAAATAATTGTATTTAAATAAAATTGGAGGGAAATAAAGTGAGGGTTTGATTTGGTCAAAAAGGGGAAAGATCTAGAAGGCCCAAAGGAAGGATAACTAGAGGGGTAACCCTTCCCTTTTAGCATTATGATTTTGATCTATTATCGATGTGCTCTTTGAGCCAAGTTTTTGTTAAGGTTTGGAAAAACCATTCCACTCCATTTTAGTTTAGGTGGTTCAATATCCACCCTAGCTAGACAAGGAGGAGGATTCATCAAAAATCCATAGTTGAATTCAATGTAGCATTAAGTTTCATCATGGATAAATTTTTGAGGCATATTGGCTTGCATAGGGGATTTGCAACATTTTCTGGAATAGGTCGATCATAAAATATGTAGGTGTTAGGAGGGTTTCATGAAAATAGTAAAAGGAGACACCCCCACAGGTTGAGCTCAGGTTGTCCTGAGAGACCCTGCTATACGTCCTGTAGTCATCCTGCGAGGACCTATGCGATCAATATTTTCAACAGTCATCTATATCAGGATCGTGAGGGTTGCAGGAGAGATTGGAGGGTTGCTTGCAGAGCGGGCACTACTGGAGCATAATAGTGTAGGGCTTAGATATCCTTGGAGCAATGGACATCATAGATTGGCATCATTTCAGGTTTTCTTTATTATTTATGTAGTAGGTTTTGTAGCTTCCTAGAAGCCATTAGATCTATGTGTTTAGGAGTATTTTGCAGTTGTTAATACAAGCATTAGAAATCATTGTATTGATGATATTTTGGGTGTTTCCATCCATAATAAGATACCATGGTTTTATGTTCTATTTTATGTGTAATGGATGCATGCAATATGTTTGAAATATTCATATTTGAGAAAATTTGTTGTAAGAATTTAACAACATTAATACAAGTGTTTATCACATTTACACAAGAATAAATAACAGATTTTGGGACAAAAAACATCATATTTCCCATCTATCCTATTTGGGGACATTACAATGGTATTAGAGTTGGTGATCTTTCCAGCCTGTGATTTATTGAGGCATTGATGCGAAGGAAAACTAGAGGATGAGGGAAGAAACCTACCCCAGGACCATAATAATTAGAAGAAGTAAAAGTAGAGGGAGATGTGGGACCATCCTAAATATAAAACCATACAGTTTTTGGAATCCGTATCTAATGGGCAGCAACAATTGACACAATTCCTAACACAATATTTTTTTGGCAACCGAGCAAACTAAAAACAGGGAGGTACCAATGGGAATCATGCAGAGGTCATCCATAGAGGTGGTAGGACTCCTGAAGGGAGTAATACCTATGTGTTGGCACAAAGTGTCCTCCAGTAAGGTAGCAGAAAGGTACCCAAACCATTATTTCCACCATTCCTTGAGGAGCAGTCTATAGGAGCATCAAAGCAAGAGGGAGCGGACGAAATGAACTCCTACTTTAGGGAGTATCCATTACTGGAATAAGGAGCCTAGGTATCCATGTATTACAATGAATATTGCAACCTCATGATGAGGAACAAACCCATGGAGGGCCAGAATCAATAGAATTTCGATCTTCTACCCAAATTGGGGAAGATGGATATCCCATATTTTGACATATTTGACAGGTGCACAACTCGAGCAGGGGTACATAAGCTGGACACATATTTCTATCTTAACCCAATGACAGAGGTAGAGGAAATCATTTTTTCCATTCTACATTTTGATGGATAGGCTCATGAGTGGTGGTACCATGGGGTACTAACCCATCACATGATCATATGAGGATTTCACCTAGAGGTTGATGAACAGGTTCGATAGGAAGGACCCTGAGATCCACTTTAGGGAGATGGTACAACTGAGGCATACAGGTACACTAGAAGCCTTGTTGGTTGAATAGGATGAAAGAAAACATGTTCAAGAGATGCATCACCCCCAAAAACAAGAGTGGTATCGGTCGAAGATTGCATCGGCACGACCACTTCATCAACCAATGATTGAATAGATTGTTGGGAAACCAAATATTACTCGAAACTAGAAGGGCCTTCAAACAAGGACCACACTCTTCATACCACAACAATAGAAGGGAAAAAATGAGTAAGGTGATCTCCTTTGCAAATATTACAAGGGAACTTGGGCTTATGTCCTATTCGTCTAGGGTTCTCAACAGTATTAATGCCCCCAACATGAGTTGCAGTGGTTGGTGGGTTGACCCCAGCATGACTTGCAGTGGATAGGTGCTAATCTCCAACATGATTTGTATAGGTTGGTGATGTTTTTCCAGTATGAATAACAGTGACTATACTTTCTCTCCCATCATGAATCACAGAGGTCGGTTGCTTTTCCTCAACATGACTCGCATAGGTTGTTAACCTATCTCCAACATGACTCACATAGGTTGGTGAACTAATGCTAGTATGACTCATAGTGATTGGACTTGTGATTTCATCATGACTCACAGAGGCTAGTGACACATTGCCAATGTGACTAGCAGATGTTGGTGACTTTTTTCCAGTATGACTAGCAGTGACTAGACTCGTGCACCCAAAATGAATTGCAACAGTTGGTTTCTTGTCTTTAATGTGACTAGTAGACATTAGTGATAGGACTCCAACATGACTCCTAAATGTTAGTGAATCAACACCAGTATGACTGAAAAATGACTGGAATTTTACCTCCAGCTTGACTTGTAGAGGTTGGTTGCTTTCCCCCAGCATGACTCACGGAGGATGGTGATAGGTCCCCAACATGAATAGTATAGGTTGGTGAACTCTTTTTCTTACTCTTCCTCTTCCTCTTCCTTTTCGAATTCTAGTTACTAGTAGCTAGAATTTCACCAGAAGAGGGAGAAGGAGAAGGAGTAGACTTCATGGACGCAAAAGGTAAAGGATCAACATCCATATGATTCCCATGACATAAATTGTTTATATGAGAAGAATCAATAGCATTCAATACATTCAGAGTTGTCCACAACCAAATCTTTAGTCCTACATTCAATCGAGGAATGTTCAAAGTGGCCATCAAGGGGTCACCAATGTTTCCAAAGAATGAAAAAGCACAAGAATCCCCTTGGGGAGGGGTCCCTTGGTTGGTATCCTCAAGAACATTGGCCAAATCGTTCTTATGCATAGGTTTGTCCCTTGCGGGATTATTCATTTCCATAAAAGTCTCATACACTGACTCTAATGAATCAATGGTATAAAAACGCACACCTTTTAAGCGGTGTCTCCACACTTTCAAGAGAAAGACCAGGGGTCCTTCCCGACCAACGGAGCAGTTGGTCAAACACCTTGAATCAACGATCCAAAAGAAGTGATACTGACACAACCTAAGGCCAACAATACAAAGCAACACTCCACTAAAAATCCCTAAGATAATCATCACAAGAAAACAAATTTTCCAAATATTCAGCCCAGGTGGATAAGGTCCTCAGTCCAAAGCAATGAAAAAGTGGAAAGGGACCTTCCAGATGGAGGAACACATTGATTAAGTCATGTGGACGATAAATGGAGTGAGAAGTAGTTATCTCGACCTCCACTATTCAGCCTTATCTGCTACAAGTAACCACGCTTCACGGGGCACCCTCCAATAATGTTGAAAAGTGTGATACAAAACATGCCCTAGGTACAATGACAACCCCCCACAGTCATATTTGATATCCCTAGGAAAAGAAACTAAGGTCACAAACTCGAAGTCAGTGTCTGGGGGGTTCAGTTGACAGTCGGGATCGAACGTATGAGCAGGGTAACTAAGCCCGAAACTATTCCAGAGGACTGATGCCATATGGGTCAATATCACTTCAGGAAAATTCCCCAATATACGATCTCTCCACTACGCTCAGTTAAGATTTGGAGGGGATATATCCTCGGCTGTCCTTTACGCGGAATCGTATTTGACTCTTGTGTTAGAGGATCTTCCCGGATATACTTATACAATAATTGGATTTGACTCTCCCTAACTTAGACTCCTATGTTTTTTCAATGGCCTTGGAGAGTTATCTCTCCAATCCTAATCCAAGGCCCTAACCCTAAACTTGTTTGTGAACCCTAGAAACAAAGTCTAGTACATTTTAAGTTTAGTGTTCATTTTAGTGGTTGTTCTTACTCAAAGGGTATGGAGTGAAACTAATATCCTTTGAAACTCTTGCAAAAAATGAAACTTATAAGAACACTAGAAAACAAAACTTTACACTAATTCTTCAATGAAAAAGAGTTTCAAAAAAGAAAATGCATGAACAATCTTTCAAACCTTGAAATGCAAATTTTTCCTATGCTAGTATATTTTTCTTTTTCAAATAACAATGCAAAGAAAGAAAGAGACCTAACTAGCAAAATAATAGGTTTTTTCATTTTCTTTTTCTTTCTACCAAAGCAAGCAACATGCTTAAAGATCTGAGTGCTAGTAAGAAAATTATTTTCTTGAAAATTTCAGAGACAAGGGAACCAGAGAAGGACCAACAAACAAGCAATTTTGTCTTTTATGTTACTAAAAGAAATGAAATGCAAATGAGATGAAATTTTCCTTTTTCTTTTATGAACAAAGGGAAGAAGGTAAAGAGGAAGAAATAAAAAAATCAAGAATCACTTAAACACAACAATCAAACTGGAAATGCAACCCATCCACACAGGACTGACCTTTCGAACCACCTAAAGAACCTTATAACCAAAAGACTAACCTAACCAAAAGAAATATCTTTTAGATTATTTCAAAGTTTTCAAAGAGTTAACATAGCAATCAAAAGCAAAAGAAAACCTAGAAGGCTCATATTATACTGAAGAACCAAACCAAACCCTCATAGAACTGAGAGAAAGGCTTAAAAAATGTTTTGTTACACAGATACGTGATTGTGTACACTAGGACTAGCAGACATCTGTGGGTCATACAAGGGAGAATCATAGATATCCACAACTCATAAAGGGATGAAGCGCATATGGATGAGTAAAACTTGAAAAAGAAAAAAAGAAAATCTATAAGGAGGATTCGAGAAACTTAGGAAAAATTTCCAGATGGAATATGATTTGAAAGAAAATCTCATAAAACAAGAAACTCACAACAATCAAGACAATACAAGAAAATCTCAAACCGGCCCAAACTAGGAGAAAGATCCCATGTATGGTCGCTAATTTTGTTTATGGGATTTTTCCATGTGACCTTGGGTCATGTCACAACAAAACTTGACTGTATTCAAAAGAAAAACCCTGCCCCCAGACATAAAAATTGGTAATCAAATAATTACTTTGAGGAGAGAAGGAGAGAAAGCGAGAAGGAGAGGCATCACCCCTTGTATCCTACATCTGATGTAGATCCTCACTCTCCACCTTTGTTTTTGCTCCCGATCTCTACTTGTATCAACCTGCAAAAAGAGATCAAGTCTGTGTTGCAACAAGGTAGTTATGAATTCAAATCATAGATATAATGTCCACTAAAATATATCAAGTATGTAAAGTAAACTAATGTAAATCAATATATTGAATTAATTTAAACATGTATGGAGGGAAATATAACTTTTTTATTGAAAACAATATAAGTAGGTAGTTACAACCTGACTCTAACCATCGACACTGCCTCGAAGCCAACTACTCAAGTTCTTCCACTGGTCCTTCAAGCATCAACTCAACACGATGGCTCTTCCTTGGATGACTCAGAAGGGATAGGAACACACCCTACATATTCATATGGGAGAGGAAGGAATGTTGGAAAACAAGTTCCAAATTAGGGGGATGCTACTCAAAGGATCAAGGAAAAAAGGGAAGCTTGCAAATTCATCAGCATAATCTTGCACCTAGGTTTTCCTCCTCATCCATTCCCTCATAGGTTTCTTTATACCATCCTCAAGGGATTGAGGTGGTTGTATTTTTTTTTGTATGGGCCGAGGGAAGTTTGGGAACGAGCCCAACCGAAAACTCTGCCCGAAAATGTGGAATATATTATTTTTCATATTTTTTTAGGGCATCCGCAAGTTGCAAACTAGCAAGGCTTAGACATTCGTGCTTTGTGTATGGGTGACTCATGGATGGAAACAAAATATTGTTTTTTAAGTGATTTTGATGAAGGAGGATAGGATTTAATTTTGCAATCTAGGGAAAAGGACTAAGTCATCTCACAAATGCAATTGATGTGGCAATTTGTGGTATAACAAGGACTCGGAGTCTCTTTCAATAGGGCAACACCGCACTAGATAGGTATAATTTGTAACTACCTAACTGTTTATTATCAATAAGAAACTCATTCCTTCGAAGTGTATTGTATCGATATTGTTTAACTTGCAATTATTTCATGTATTCTTTGTAGAAAATTGAATATTTCTTTGATCATTCCATTATTTTTCATTGGACTAACGGGTAGTTATTACTATAACTACCTCTCTGCACATGCTTGTATCTTTAAGGTTCTTGCAGGTTGTAGAGGAACTATTTGAAAATAGCAAGGAGATTCCAACAATCAGGAACAACAACAACCGTAGGACTCATGGTGAGTTAATCCTTCTTCTCCTCTCGATTGTTAGTTATTTCCTTTGAATTAGTTTATGATATATTTGTTGAGTGTTCTTTGTGGAATTTGATTTCTGTACATTATGTTATTTTCTTCAGTAAGCCCACTATTGTAGGGGAATTTTCCTCGAAAGCAATTTTGTTGCTTGGTTTGGTATTTTTCCCTGAGACCAATTTGCCATGTGGCCTTTAATGGATTTGGGCTACAAATTACAACTCAATATAAAACAAAAATTGGGCCTTGAATCAATGAACCCTTGATTCTATTGGCCTTGTGACATTAGATTACCACTAGGGGAACCCCTCTAGTAAGAGTCACATGTCCCAACATTTTTTTTTTCAGTGATTCCTAAAAATAAGGTTTTGGGAATGCATTTCCAATGACACAATCAAATTCAAATACACTTCTTATTATATAACCATGAATCTGCTTAACTTCCTTCATAGCCAATAACACATGTAGAACACTAACCTTGGTGATTGAGACAGGTTCTATGCCTAGGACATGTTTTTCATTGAATAATGTCAATGTTTCATGGATATGGCCATTATAAGAATAACAAGAAATTATTCCATTCCATGACACAATTTCATCCCAAATTCCTCTCCTGTGTGCCCTATTGAGGTCCAATAGATTAGGATATTTAGGATATAGTGTAAATAATTTTTATTATGGTGTTGTAACCTTGCATTTGGTTCCTGGAAAGGATCATGTCATTGACAAGTTGAGGAACCTCACCAACTCACCATGGACTAAGTGCTTGCTACATTTCATTCCCAATAAGAGCTTTGTTGCATACTTCTATGGTTTCATGGTAAGGTTAGCATTTCAATTATTCGTGGTTACAATATTCATTATACTTATCTATATTGTAGTGATATTGGTATGAATGCATGTGGTGGAGCTAGTTGGCCACATGATTCATTTGATTTACTTATTTATTGATAATTCCAGAGGGATTCCTCCTATTAGTACTTTTATTTTCTAAGAAGACCAAAATAATGCACCTATAGATCTAGTTTAATTTAAAAGAGGATTCGTTTGGTGTGGAACACATCAATGATTGGATGAGTATCGGGTTTTACCCCTATTCCCTTTAGGGTTTACTTATTTATTTTTCCTTTTTTGTTTGAACTGCTTCAAGAAACATGCTTAAGTGGTGGCTTAGTGTTACACACCAAAATGTTACACTTAAGTGTTGCACCTATAGGTCTACATCCTCTAGAAATCATGTTGGAGAGAAACCACTAGCCTCTACCATGCAAGCTGGGGGTAAAATACCTCTAGAGAGACATGTTGATAGGAGTGATCCTCGCTTGAGGTTCGTTCCCATCGCAACATAGAATTATTTTCTAGAACGAGCTTAGTATTTATTATTTTTCATTCTCATAAATACATGAGAATAGTTTACCGAGCTCAGTATTTTTTATTTCTCGTGCTCATTAAAACATGAGAATAGGTCACCGAGTATACTTTTATCTCTTTTTCGGACTCATAAAAGCTATATAAAAAAGGAACTCTTTGGAGTTTCCTTTAAGATCTTTTCATACTCCCTAAACATGAAAATATTGCTGAGTGAGCTTGTTTCCTTTCACACTCGTTAAAAGGTTTGAAAGGGCGTATTTCAAGTGGTAGTTTATCTCTTTTTCAGCCTCGCGAGACTAATTACAAAAAATGAATACTCTAGTCAAACCTGAATAGAAGAGTCCTCCCTTGAATTGTTTTACACTTTTTTCGGTCTTGGGAGACTAAATTTACAAAAAAGTGACCCATGGAGTCATCTTTAATTTATTTCCATACTCTCTAAATGTGAAAAACCACTTAGTTTACCTTCTTTGGGCTTGTAAAATTATTCATTGAAGGACCAATCATGGTGGGGGGGGGAATTGAAAGAAGTGGGTCAAGGTTTTTGGAATCTATTATGGAAGCTATTGTTGTCGCCCTTGAACATGGCACTTGTTCACGTCTTGTCTTACAATTGGGTAATATGCTTGCCTCTGAGTCATACCAATTCCATGTGTCATTATACGTTTTCATTCTAGTCGAAGAGTGCTCGTATTATCATCACATTATGTTCTTGGTACTTTTCGAGTCAATGTTGCAAGTCATTTTTCGTGCCTCACATGTTCAAGGGAAGTTTCATTCCAAACCAACCATCTGCAGTATTACCAGTTTCCATTCCTATGTCAGCCCATACTCATTTAATACACCATCTCACATCACTTTCTTGTGTCAGTTTCGTGTCGATGATGGGGGATACATCATGACCCTCCTTCGACACGTTTATTCCAGTCGACTTCAACACATTATCCAGGAATTAGACTTAGAAACCAATTAGTACAATGGAACCTTCATGCCTCAATGGCATGCCTCCTCGCTTTCGACAGTAGGTTTACACCATTGGCCTCTGATCGAATGATTCCGCGAATGTTTGACCTTAACTCACTTATTCACATGAGTTCGAATGTACTAAAGGTACCTTAGGAATCATTGTCATCATTGGTGATTTCCCTCGCACTTGTTAACGATATACCTCAATGAATGGTAATCAAGTTGTGTCTACCATGTTCGACATCAAGTTTTCTATTCACATGGCTAGAAACGTACCATTTCAGGATCATGACGAAGACCCTGGGTTGGACTCTCACTTTGTTCTATTCTTTTCCCAGGTTGCGATGGAGATCACTTGAGCATGTAAAATATTTCAGTACAATCTCCATGTTGGTGATCTTACTGATGCATATATTGTCACATAGATCCACATTGTATTGATCTATCGCTATGTTTTGTCATCTCATAGATCCACTATGTATTTTTATTTTTTGTGATCAGTTCATTTCATGGAAGTATGGATCCACATTTTTGGAAATCTTACTGATACATATATTGTCACATAGATCCACATTGTATTGATATGTGGCTATGTCTTCTCATCTTGTATCTCCACTGTGTATTTTCTGTGGCTGTGATTAGTTCATTTCATGGAGGTATGGATCCACATTGTATCTCTGGTGGACATATCCTTAGTCAATATTCTCATGGATCCACAGTGTGTTGGTTGACGACCATACTTTGAGTCACCTCGTATTTCGAGCATAGGTATGCCTTCCTCGGGAATGAAAGCATATATTTATATTGTTTGATGGTTGTTTTCAGCTTCTGCCAGGTTCTCCTACTCCAACACTCTTGCATTGAATAATTCATAAAGTGTTTCATCCATCGTTTTCTCTTCTAACCTCATGCTTTATGGGGCTTTTGTTACACATCAAAATGCCACACTTAAGTGTCGCACCCTAAGTGTTGCAAGTGTCACAAAGTGTCGTATGCACCTTACTAAGTGTCGCATGCACTTTTTCAAGTGTTGTATGCACCTTACTAAGTTTCTCATGTAATTTTCCAAGTTTCACAACTCGTTGACCCCATGAAAGACATTTTCCATGATCCCTAATTCATATTGGAGGAAGAAACCCATCATTTCAAGGCTAGAAACATGCATTGTACTTGGAAAATTGACCATTGTTTTATCCTTTATGAAGGGTGGTCCTCCCCTGGCCATGCTGTGGGAGCGTCGCTGCGTGGGTGGTGCCCCCCTTTCCTTATTTAGGGAGCACCAGTGGTGCTCTATCTCTAACTCAAGGGGAGCACCATTTTGGTTAGAGGAAAATATGGCAAATCTCGCCTTTTTTTAAGGGCCAGATCTGAAGGGATGAGGTTGTTTTGGGTCGAATCATATCATATGGAATTATTTTAGGACAAAATAACAACTCATGGATCCATATCCTCAACCAATTCCCTAATTATACCATGGTTGTTGAGCCTCCCAATCATATAAATTGAAGGCATTTCCATGGTGTCAAGGGGGGAATATTTTAGGTGTCAAACCTTTGATCCGAGAAGAAAGAATCCATTGAAGAATCAACATTTTTATCTCAAGACTTTCATGAAAGGTCTAGATGAGGAGATCTTGGAGAATATTACGGCGACATCAACTTGATTTGTAAGTGCCTTCTTTTGGATTTTAATTTAATATTAACTTGGCCTATTCCTTTAATTATATTGTTTATGATAATGTCTATGCTTAAGTCAAATCGAGTATAGATAGATCTGGTATAAATATATATTTTCATTCCTAAGGCATGAATACCTATGCTTGGAATACAAGGTGACTCAAAGCATGGTCTTCACCCAACACACTACAGATCCATGAGAATATTGCCTAAGGATATGACCACCAGAGATACAATGTGGATCCATACCTCCATGACATGAATTGATCACAGCCACGAGAAATAGACAATGGAGCTACAAGATGAAAAAACATAGCCATAGATCAATACAATTTGGATCTCTGTGAAAAAATATGTATCAGTAAGATCGTTAGCATGGAGATTGTACTTGAATCTTTTACATGCTCAAATGATATCCATCGCATATTGGGAAAAGAATCGAACATAGTGAGCGCCCAACCTAGGGTCTTCGTCCTGATCCTGAAACGATACATTTCTAGACATGCGAATAGACGAATTGATGTCGAACATGGTAGAAACCAATTGATTACCGGACATTGAGGTATATCATTAACAAGTGTGAGGGAAATCGCCAATGATGAAAATGATTCCCAAGGTACCTTCAGTACATTCCAGCGAAAGTGAATAAATTAGTTGAGGTAAAACATTCTTGGAATCATTCGAACAGAGTCCAATGGTGTAAACCTATTGTCAAAAGAAAGGACACATGCCATTGAGGCATGTAGGTTCCAAGGTACTGATTGGTCCAGGTTCGATAGGAATAGACTCATTGAAGGAGGTCCATGATTTATCCCCCATCATCGACACGAAATTGACACAGGAAAGTGATGTGAGATGGTGGATTAAATGAGTATGGACTGGCACATGAATGGAAACTAGTAATACTACATATGGTTGGATTGGAATGAAACTTCCCTTGAACACGTGAGGCACAACAAATTTCTTTGCATCATTGACTCGAAGAGTACCAAGAACATAATGAGACGACAATAAGAGCACTCTTCGACTGGAACGAAAAAGTATAACGACACATGGAATTGGTATGACTCAGGGGAAAGCATATTACCCAACTGTAAGATGAGACATGAACATGTTCCATGTTCAAGGATGAAAACAATAGCTGCCATAATGGATTCCAAAAAACTTGACCCACTTCTTTCAATTTCCCCCCCACCATGATTGGTGAGTACCTATTTATTTTTTAATGAGCTTGAGGAGGATAACATATGCTCGATATATCTCATCTTCGATGAGTCCCTCGATATATGTTTAACGAACCTGAAGAAGGAGGGCTTCGGTCCCATATGGGTCTAGGAGATTAGACTCACATAGGTACTTCAATGCATAATTTTACAAGCCCAAAGAAGGTAAACTCAGTGGTTTTTCACATTTAGAGATTCTGAAAAGAACATAAATATGACTCGATGGGTTACTTTTTCATAAATTTAGTCTCCCAATCTCAAAAAAAGTGTAAAAAAATTCAAGGGAGAACTCTTCTAGTCATGCTTGAATAGAGTATTCATTTTTCATAATTAGTCTCTCGAGGCCAAAAAAGAGATAAACTACCAATCGAAAGACACCCTTTCAAAAATTTTAATGAGTGTGAAAGGAAACAATCTCACTCGACAATATTTTCATGTTTAGGGAGTCTAAAAAGAGCTTAAAGGAAACTTGAAAGAGTCATTTGTTCATATAGATTTTACGAGTCTAAAAAAGAGATAAAAGTATACTTGGTGACCAATTCTCATGTTTTAATGAGAACAAGAAAGAACAAAGACTAAGCTCGGTAACCTATTCTCATGTATTTATGAGAATAAGAAAGAACAAAGACTGAGCTTGTTCTAGAAAATACTACTACGTTATGATGGGAACAACCCTCAAGCGAGGATCACTCTTAGCAGTGTGTCTCTCTAGAGGTATTTTCCCCCCAGCTTGCATGGTAGAAGCTAGTGGTTTCACTCCAGCATGATGTCCAAAGGATGAATACATTCCCCCCAAGCATCGTTTCCTCTGTCGACTCTTCTTCTTTCCTTGTTTAGGCATCTGGCTACTAATAGGTATTTTCACTAGGTGGAGGAAAATAAGGTTAAAGTATTTGATCTAAAGGAAGACTCAATTTGAATGGAGGGGAGTTTGTTTCATTTTTAAACGAGCTTGACAGAGACAATGAACTATGATCATAAGCTTCTGTTTCTTTTTTTAATGAGCTTGACGCAAGAAAATAACTATGCTTGTGATCTCTGGGTTCGATTCCCAAACCCCTGTTTCATTTTTTAACGAGCTTTCCACAGAGAATAAAACTAGGTTCATTACCTCTTCTTGATCATGACTTCCAAGAGGTCAATTCTTTGGAAGGAATACATGTTAAGGTACATACCTCAATCATGGCTTCCAAGAGATCTTTGTTGGATGGAAGAACAATGCTCTGGAAGGAATACATATTGAGGGTCGCAATAGGGGTAAGGAGATCAGTCTCTAATATCCCTATTGAATATATCACCATGTCAACTACCATATCTAAGTCAAAATAAGCCTCATCTGGAGTTGAATGCATGGGACATGTTGCCACATAATTAACCTATGGTGAGGGTGATACCACTTGCACATAAGGATCATTTAGGGAATGTGGGTGGTTGGTAGTCAAATGAGGATTGACAAATGAAAGTTGATAGATAACCACAATTTTTCCATTATAAGGGAAATATATCACTTGAAATAGAGTGGACACGATAGCTTTCATGGTGTAGACATAATCTCTCCCAAAGTGCAAAGTAAAATCCAAAGCATTGTGAACTACCATAGCGTCAATATAGACAGTTTTCCCTCCTAAAGCAATGGGTAATTGAGGAAGGATCCCTCAAGGTTGAGTGATTAATTTATTAAAAGATAACATATTCTGGGTGACCGACACAAGTTGAGGACAACCCAAATCTTTCCAAGTGGTTGAGGTTAGAATATTAACGGAAGCACCTTTGTCTACGATAGTCTGACGAACGCTCTTACCACAAACCTGAACAATGATTTGGAATGGTACATAGGAAGGAAGATGAGGTCCTATTATCCCATTCGAATCAAAATGAATGGCCTCATCACTTGGAGGGGGTTCAACATTAGGAGGAGAAATTCCCCCTTGTATGGTAGAATCAACACTAACAAGAAAAATGTGAGCGGTATTGACTTCAATCTCTAATGGGAGAGTGGGATCGACCGATGATGGGATTAGATTGATCACTTGGTGAGTATCACTATCTAAGGGGAGAGATATATCGACCAATGATGGACTCAAGTCAACCACTTGGATTTCACTCTTCAAGGGAAGAGTGGGATCGACCATCGAGGGAACCAGATTGACCACTTTAGCTTCACTCTTCAAGAGAAGAGTGTGATTGACCAATGATGGAATCAGATTGATCACTTTAGAAACTAATGGTGGGTCGGGAGAGATATTAAGATAAGAAGTTGGAAGTTGTGGTTGGGAAACAGTTATTTATTCTAACAATTTTAAGGCTTCATCCATATGAGGGAAAATGTGAGTTTGATGACTTCCTTCGCATAACCTACAAGGAAATTTGACTCTACTTTTCTTCTCATGAACCTTACTTTCACTATTTTATGGGTTGTGCCCAACATGAACTATAGAGGATGATGACACGAGTTGTTTGGAACTCGTGGACCAGACGTCTAAAACTTTGGGAATACCAGGGAAATATTTAAGAAGGTGGTCACCCTTATAAAGCATGCAAGGGAATTTGGGTTTTCGAGTTGTCTTGATAGGCTTATGAACCTCATCAATATTCCCATATTGATTGACAGTAATTAGTTGATGGCTTCCAACATGTCCTGCAGTGGTTGAAAGTTTGTCCCCTTGCTTATTTTTATTCTTCTTAACCTTACTTTTCTTCTTCTTATTATCCATCTGGTTACTAGCTTCATAGATTCCAGTAGGCGAAGGAGAAAAAAGGGAAGAAGAAGGAATCAGTGAAGAAGGAGAAGGGTCAATATGAGGTACCTATTCTTGGGGTGAGGTGCATGCATTTGAATCATTGAGAGCATTCGATATTACCATAGTGGAATAAAACCTTATCGATAACCCGATAGTGAATCTGAGAAGACTTATTGTGGCAATATAAGGAAGACCAACATTTCCAAAAGAAGGAAAAACAAAAGTTTCCTCGGGAGAAGGGATTACTTCATTGGTAGTTCAAGGAATTGATTCCATAAACACCGATTCAACCTAAGGTCCACTAGGTAAAACAAACATCACACGCTAAAAAATCTACGAGGCAAATAGACAAACAAACCTCCCCACAATGAAACCACTAGATGGTGATGAAATCCAACGTTGCGGTATCAATCTAGGAAGGGGATGATATGGAGTGGGTGGAACAGTTACGTTGGAGACCTTCTTAACAGACTTACACCCTGGTGCGAGTTTCCACACAGTGAAACTGTGGGTTATGGTCCAAGGAGCCCGAGTGAGTTTTACCAACGTTTATTTCAAGTACAACAAATACTTTCCCCTTCGTTGTCACCTTGTGTATGATCCCTGTATATTATTTCCACTAAGGTTACCACCTACAATTGTATAGCTTGGGGAAACAGTCGACAGTCAGGTATACATGCAAGGGCATGGACGAAACATGAAATCCCCTTGAGAGGTGCCTCTGATCGAGGTGTGAACCTCCCAAGTGATCCCCAATTGTCTAATGACACCATTTGTAATATGTGCATATCACTCCACCAAGACAAACGAAGTGGCGTTAGTTATTATGTTGGCCCTAATGTGACCTTGTGATTGAGGCTTGTGTGAGAAGGGTTTCCCAAGAAAGTGATGTGGAAAATGGATTTCTCTCCCTAACTCAGGATTCTATGTTTTTTTTATAGCTTTGGAGAGTTATATTCACCACCTAATCCAAAGCCCTACAACTAATCTAATGTAGGTTTTCAGAACCCTAGAAATGAAAATATCTACATGGATTTTAATTAGTGCTTTAGTTTTATGGTTGTTCATTTACTCAAGGGTATGGAGGTGCAACTGATAATATTTTGACCTGTGTCAGATAGTTGTCTTAGGTTTATGGAAAATTGCTATGGATTAATGGTTTTCATTGATGTCAACCATTGGAGAGTGATATTTTAGATTGATTTCAACCGTTAGTGATTGATGTCAACCCTTGGAGAAAGTCCGGTAGAGAATTCTGATAGCACAAAGGTTTGAGTAATGGACCCAAGGTTGTTTCATGTATAATGGTATGAGTTTTAATATATTTTAAGGTAAGACTATTCTATTTGGATATTACATGTCATTCCATTTCCGGTAGTATGTGGAACGTCACATAACTCCTCACGGTTAGAGAGTTATGGCCATGAGAAGTTGGAGAACCCAGGTTTGGGTAATGGACCCAAGTTGTTTGATGAATAATGGTGTTACACGTCAAAATTACTCAACTGGATAAGTGTCACATATTCCTCTCAATTGTCGTAAGTGTCGCATCGTCCTTACAACTTTCGCAAGTGTCGCAAGTTGTTCACAAGTGTCGCAAACGTTGTTCAAGCATACTGCCATAATGACGACACTAAGGAGACACTTAAAACATCTCATACACTTGATTTGGAGAAGAGGAATTGATTAACTGAAGTCAAGGAACTCTTAACACCTAAGAAGAGCTCTTAAATAAAGGTTTTGAGGGTGAGCACTCCCCTATATCAGTCTTAGGAGCACTGGCGCTCCCCTATAAGGCCTCAGGGAGTGTTATAACGCTCTCCTGCCCCTCTGAAGGAGTGTTATCCACCTTTGGAGCGTTGGCGCTTCCCTCAAGCTTCCTAGGGAGTGCTACAGCGCTTTGATGCCCCTTTTGAGGGAGCGCTGCCTAATCTGAGGCAGTAGTTGGCCCGTTGAGGAGAATAAGGGGAGGATCTTTCAAGTTTAGAAGGCAATTGCATTCGAATTCTTGGTTCCATCAGGAGATCCCTGGTCTAAGGAGGAAGTTCCTCAACTTGTTCTAAAGATAACTCAAGAGGTTAAGCTCCTCTTAACCTATATAAGCAAGCTCTATGATGGTGAAAAGGGGGAAGAATTGCTAGAATCAAACCTATGATCTCATAG
>SNQJ01S0124742.1:16227-26554 GCA_010110895.2 Picea sitchensis | reverse complement strand
TGAATGCCTCGTCCAAACGACGGCGCACCAATTTCCAAGTATTTCAAAATGTGCGCGCTGGCACTGTCCAGCTGTGTGTTCTCTCTCCGTGCGCGCTGGCTCGCTTGAGGATGTGTAGATGCTCCTGCATCATTTATTGTCGCACATTCGTTGTTTGTTAACACAATAGAGGGTCATGTCACATCCTAAAGCATTGGAAAACGTGATGAAATTGGAAGCATATCTTGTAGGATATGGCATGGGTATGGAATAGGTACAGTCATAGCTAGCTGCGTTGAGAATTCAATTATGAAAGATAACGAAGGAAAAGTAAAAGAACAAACATGTTTGTTGTATAACATGTAAGAAAGAAGGCCATTGAAAGGAAGGATGTCCAACATTCATGCAATATATGGCCACATGAGCACTAAACCCATTGGAAGGAGGATTAGGGTATTACGAGATATGTAAGATATGGGGACATCATCTGATTACTTGTCCCTTATTGCAGAAGTACCAGAGTACACCCAAGCAGTTATTCTATAATTTTTGCAAATCGGTAGGATGCGATGAGAAATATTGTCACACATTCGATTTAATGAGAGAGTGAACTTCAAATGCATACATAATTCAAGAATAAAATTCCATGGAAGAAGGAGGAGTTCCAAAGTACAACACTCCAATAGGTTTTAATCAGGGTGGACATGGAGGATTCAGTAAAGGTCGAGAACATGGAGGATTTGGTCAAGGAGGGAGAGGACCGATAATTTGTTATAAATGCAATCAAAAGGGAGATTTAGTGAGATATTTCTTGAATCCTTGCACAACGTGCACATATTGTAGAGAATTGGATCATGCGACAAAATATTTTCCTCAACTGATAGTGAAATGGAAGGTGAGAGGGAACTAGGACTAGCATTAGAACCAAAATTAGAATCATAACCAGAACCCGTAGATGATAGTCATTGAGGAATGTGACGATCAACCTAGAATAGAAGTTGTTACATGAGGTGGAACGAGAATCGGATCAGATGCAACTAAGAAGGGAAAGGGAGTTTAACAATGGATAAGGAAATCCGTCGAACCCATTCCAACATTCAATCTGCAGAAAGAAAAATGAACCTATCAGCAAGTAAGGAAGGAGATACTAGGACCATACATGATAGAATCAATGTCAAAAACATCGCCAATATAAGATATGCCATAATTTTATGATCACATTATTCTAGAAAGTCCAGTCGAAAAGGTAAATACTTTGAAAGACTTTTTAAAGAGGTGTTTAGAGTTGATGCAGGATGAAAACAAATTCAATGCACTGCACGGAATGATTGGTCATTTTACGCAAGATAGATAAGTACCTACGATGCATAAAGCAGTGAACCAAGTCTTGCGCAAGAAGAGGACCAGCCAAGATTTCGGATTAAGTGCGCAGATAGGATAATATGACATGGATAATGTCATATTAGATTTAGGATCATATGTCAATGTTCTTCCAAGACAGACATGGGAGATTCTAGGGAAACTAAATCTAGTTTGGTCAACTGTTTAGTTGAGATTGGCTAACCAACATAAGATAATACTTATCGGAAGATTGACATGAGTACCTGTTAATATAGATGGAGTGCATAGTGTAGCTGACTTTGAGGTTATTGAGATTGTAGATAAGAGTCAGTTGTATCCAACTTTTCTTAGACTATATTAGGCCTTCGACAGTCAAGAGATCATTAACTTGAAGAAAAGAGAGATGATTTTTGAAGGAGGAGGCTTAAAGGTCACTGCACCATTAGACCCTATGGAGGAAAGAAGATATTTGGAGCCCGCAAGAAAGGAAATTGATAACTTATGTAATATGACAATGCACATGGATGACTACGTCAATCCCACTGCAGATGGTGCACTTAGCTGGAGAAGCATAAGCTCTTGCACATAAAACTCAGAGGAAGGACTTGAACACTATCATCACGGGTTGCATGAAGTTTCAACCAGAAGGTGTGATCGCATTACTCGATCTTTGCACTGGATTGGAATAGAGGTATGTGATACACCAAAGTTTGAGGGATTAACTAAGGTAAGTTATTTTTTCAATGAATTTGAGTTGCATATACCTAAACAACAAATATTGTTAGAATTAGATGTTGCACTAAGAGAAAATCCAATGAGATGGTGGGAAACCCATAAGGAAGGGATAGAGGATTGGCAACATTACAAAAGGTTGATGCAGATCAGGTTTGGAATAGAAGACCGCATGCACAAGTATACAGGGATGAGTGATTCAAAGGATCATGTTACATGATGCATTACAACTTGGAGGCATGTACCGAAGCAATAATAGATGCACAAGTTCATACATACATTGGAGATAGTTCCTAGGAACTGGTATTTAGAGATAGAAATGCACAGAGGGACATCAGACTGGAAATATCTCACCTGAAACTTTAAGGTAACATTTAATTTTGAAGTTGATTCAACTTTACTAGATGTATCTTTACAAGTCATTAGAGAATTTTTTTTTACGGAAGAAGGTCAAGTAGAAATAGAACCCACAAGTAATGCACACATAGAGTCTGTGACAGTTCATGAAATATTAGAATGTTATAATGTTACCGAGGAAGACCAAGAAGAAGAAGACCCAAGAAATGTATATGTACTAGATACTGAAGGGGAGCGCAAGATAGTAGGTACAAAACTTGAATCCTATGCATATGCTAAGCCCTTAAAAGTGAGAAAAGTGAACATTAGAATGAAGGAGAAACCGAAATTTGCAAACATTGGTGATTACTGGAACGATGAGACTGTGGAAAATATTGCATACCTCTTGCACGAATATCAATATCTCTTTATGAAAACCTTTTTAGAGATGAAGGAAATAACTGGAGAATTGAGCGAGGTGAATATCCGTTTAAAACCATATGTGAATCTAGTAAGACAAAGACCTTATATATTGAATCCAAAGTACAAGGAAAAAGTGAAAGCAAAACTTGATAGAATGATAGAAGTTGGAGTAATTGAACTTGTTGCATATTTTGAATGGATAAGTCCAACGGTGGTCCAAGATAAGAAAACAAGGGTTATTAGAATTTGTGTTGATCCAAGTGGATATTAGTGGCCACCCACCTATTCCAATTGGCTCCTCTTGTCATTTTTTAGTTCAACACATTCTTATGTACTTCTTTGTAATTGTGGGTTCTAAACTTTCGGGGTTGTCTGAAGCCATACAAATCTTCCAGGTGGATATTGGTGGCCTCCCACCTAATCCAACTGGCTTATTTTATATGTTTTCATATCGACACATCTTTATGTACTTTCAGGGCCGTTTTGGGGCCCTAAACAATTTTTTTTGGTGTGCTATATTCAAACTATAGACAGAGTTGGATTTTTGTGGAAGAATGTTTATTTCTCAAAAATATGTTTCCAACGGGCTATCACGCACCTAAAACGAAGATCGTATGAAAAAGTTACGACCTTGGGAAGTTAATGTACTAACTTACCCAAACGGGGCCCATGTGACTTTTGGCATTTCATCTCCTAGGGTTAGGTTTTTGGATGTCTAGGGTTTTAACATTCATGTTTATCATAAAAAGGTGTTCAAAGCCTCATTGTAATCATCTTCTTGCGAATGAGCGTAGTTGTCACATCTCTTCTCAGAGATAAATCTACCACCATTCTAGTGAGTCTTGCACTCTATATTTTTACAGTCTCTTTACAATTCTTTCATTAATAGAAATCAAGTGTTGTTGTATTTCTCTATTTATCGCAATTTTCATGAGTATTTCATTTTAATTTCTCTGCTTTAATTTTGTTCCGAAAATAATCTGGATCAGTAGTATTAGAGCAAGTTGCTCTTGATCATTTTTCATCACATGTCCCCGACGAGGTCTGAGTATAGTGAGTTGGGTCTCAAGCTTGTCTTTCTTGAGGAAAATCACTCTTGCATGCCCAAGAAACCCTCCATGGTGGTAGAAAATAAAAATGGCAAAGCAGAAGATTCTATTAACCTATTGCTTGAGAAATCTCTCGTGCCACAAAGGGAAGAAATCGTGGACAATTTTTCACACATCCTTCAATGCATGTCAATAGAAACATGCGCATCTTCATCAAGCGACCATTTTTTAGGAACCTCTCCCTTCAAGGTACAAGTTAATTTTGATATTCCCATATTTGAAGGTCAGATATATGCGGATGCCCTAGAAAAATGGTTAAATCTATTAGAAGTTTATTTCTTTGTTAAAAAAAAAATCGACAGGGAAAATATCACCTTCACACTCCTCAAGGCTCTCCCCCGTGTCAAACATTGGTGGGAAACTTACTGGGAGAAAATTTCCATAGGGGAATATGGAATATATGGGGATGAGCCCACTTGGGATTTTTTTGTGGATGCAGTCAAAGAAAAGTACTATCATGTTGATAACTATGAAGACCAGTACATGAGATGGACCACACTGCGGAAAGAGAAGAGTCAAACAATGACAGAGTTCACAGATGCTTTCCATACCTTGTGCACTAAGCTAGGTATCAAAGAATCTAAGCAACATCTAGTTCTGAAATATTGTGGGGCTCTGCATCGGTACATTCAAACCGAAATGGATTTCCTAAACATCTCATCATTGGGAGTTGCTTATCGATATGATGTCAAAATCAAGCAAAAATTTAGGCAACAGAACAAATGGCAATTTGAGTCTACAAATCTGCAACAACCAAAGCACGGTAAAGACATCCCTAACCAACATCCTCTAGAGAACCATTCCAAGACACAAGACAAGAAGGTTAAAGGAAATACAAATAATGACACTGGGAAGTGGTGTGACTTCCACAAAATCCCCTGGCACAACATCGATGAATGTCGCTAAAAAAATTCATTGGTGGCCAAGGTTAAAGACATGGAGCCTAACCCTAATTCGAAATCTAATCCAGAAAATATTGAAAATAGATAGATCATCGACGCAGACCCCACTTCTACTTTCACGACCATAATAATTCAACTAGAAGAACTAGTAGATACTAAAGAGGAGGAGCGCCTCTTCCATTCATAAATGTTGATGAAGGGGACCCCATTGCATTTCAAAAGAACCTCATCTTAGCTAAGGTCATCAAACAGTTGGGGTTGTCGACAACACCACACCTGCATCCATACAACATCGGGTGGCTTTACCAGGGATGATATCTTTGTGTCAGCTGGAAGTGTCACCTATCCTATGTCATATATCCCTTCAAGAATGAGGTAGTGTGTGATGTTGCCCCTCTTGATGTATGTGATGTTTTTTGGGGCCAACCATATATGTGGAAACATCATGTTGTCTATGATTCTAGACACTGTAGTGTCATTATCATTCTGGGAGGTCATCTCTATAGGATACCAAAGGTAGTTCCGACTATTGCTCCCTCAAAACAATGTTTCAAGGTAATCTCTCATACTGCAAAATTCATCCTCTTCACGGTCTATTCAAAGGATGCAAATAAGACCACTACAACCACTACAACCTCAACACCTTCTATCCAGCAAAAATAGATTGTCGAAGAGAAAGAATTTATTATTTCTTCACCTACAATGGTGCCTACACAATTCCCCGTCAAACCCAAAGATAACAGGCTAGTGGAATAGATTCAACCCTACCAACAATAGGTTTGTGATAGTATTCCAAAAACCATGCAGCACAACTTCTCCAACAAGGCACGCAACTCACCAAGATTCATATTCAGAAAATGATTTCACCTCTTCCATGGTCACTAAATGCAATGGAGACAATTTCTTCCTAAGGGGGGAGGATTGATCCAGGCAGATATTGGTGGCCACCCACCTATTCCAACTGGCTCCTCTTATCAGTTTTTAGTTCAACACGTTCTTTTATACTTCTTTGTAATTGTGGTTTCTACACTTTTGGGGTTGTCTAAAGACCTACATATATTCCAGGTGGATACTAGCAACCTCCCACCTAATTCAACTGGATTATTTTATATGTTTTCATGTCAACACATTCTTTTGTACTTCCGGGGTCATTTTGGGGCCCTAAATAATGTTTTTTTGGCATGCCACAGTCAAATTGTAGACAAAGTCAGATTTTGATGGCATAATGCATAGTTCTAAAAAATACCTTTCCAACGGGCTATCACACGCCTAAAACAAAGATCGTATGCAAAGTTACGACCCCAGAAAGTTAATGTACTAACTTACCCAAATGTGGCCCATGTGACTTTTGGCGTTTCATCTCCTAGGGTTAGGATTTTGGATGTCTAGGATTTTGGCATTCATGTTTATCATAAAAAGACCTTCAAAGCCTCATTGTAATCATCTTCTTGTGAATGAGCATAGTTGTCACATCTCTTCTCAAACATAAAGCTACCACCATTCTAGCAAGTCTTGCACTCTGTATTTTTACAATCTCTTTACAATTCTTTCATTAATAGAAATCAAGTTTGTTGTATTTCTTTGTTTCTGGCAATTTTCATGAGTATTTCATTGTAATTTCTCTTATTTCATTTCATTTCGAAAATAATATGGATCATGTGCATACCTAAGGAAGTTGAATGTTTTTTGTTCGCATGACCTGTATCTGACCCCCTTTACAAATGAAGTATTAGAAAATGTAGGAGGTAAGGTGGCATAATTTTTCACCAATGGATTTTTAGGATACCGTCAAGATAAAGATTACGCCAGAAGATAGACATAAGATGACATTTGCAACAGAATGGGGAAGCTACTAGTGCACAGTGATGTTGTTTGGGTTAAATAATGCACTTGTTGTGTTTTCTAGAGTAGTTTTCACAGCCTTTAAGGAGTTTATTCATAAGTTTCTTGAATTGTACTTAGATGATTGGACTGTCTTTAGCCTATTGAAATATCACATAGAAAATCTAAGGTTTATGCTTGATAGGTGTAGACAATACCAGAGTTCATTAAATTTGAAGAAATGTATTTTCTTCGCACCGTTTGGGATATTCTTAGGTCATGTAGTATGCAAGCACGGCATGTAAGTTGATCCTGCCAAGATATCAGTAATTGTTAATTTTCCACCACCTGAATCGGTGAGATAGTTGAGAACAACTTTGGGCCATACCAGATATTACAGGAAATTTATTAAAGGTTATGCACATATTACAACTCCAATGGAGAAGTTATTGAAGAAAGAAGCCAAGTTTCAGTGGAACGAATAATGTCAGAAGGGCCTAGATGTATTGAAACAAAAGTTAGTGAATGCACACATTCTGGTGTTCCTGGATTGGCAGAAATAATTTCACATTCATGTGAATGCATCATCGACAGCACTCGACACACTGTTATCCCATCCAAGAGAGGGAGAGTTAGATAATCCAATTTCTTTCACTAATAGGAAGTTGTCGATTGCTGAGAATAATTACACGATGATAGAAAGGGAAGGCTTGGCAATGATTTATGCCTTACAGAAGTTCAGACACTATTTGTTGGGGTCCCATTTCAAGATTTATATGGACCACTTTACACTAAGATATCTAGTGAATAATCGAGTGTGGGGGGGATAATTTGCACATGGTTATTATTGTTACAGGAGTATGATTTTGAATATATTGTGAAGCCAGGGAAACTGAATGACTGACGAGACCATTTTTTGTGGATACTAACAAAAGAAGATGCGGGAAACATAGATGATAGTTTAATAGATGCACATTTATTATCGGTTCAAATGGTAGAAGACCATTTTACAGAAATTGTCCAATATTTGAGCACATAAGTGGCTCACCCAATGTTACAGTAGCATGCAAGAAGCAGCTAGTTGTCAAAGACACAGATTATCAATGGATCGCAAGAAATTTATACAAGTTTGGCATAGATGGGATACTGCGATGATGTGTTCTATAGCATGAGATACCAATTATCCTCACAGAGGTGCATGATGGAATTGCAGGAGGACACTATGCAGGAAATGCGACAATGCAAAAGATATTGTGTGCAGGGCTATTGTTGCCTACCCTCCACAAGGATGCTAAGGAATACTTTCAAAGTTGCAACATTTTCCAGAGAGTAGGAAGACCATCGTGAAGGGATGATATGCCTTTGAATATGCAAGTTACCTTAGAGGCATTTGAAAAATGGCAAATGGATTTTTTCGAACCAATTATTCCACCAACATGGAGAACATGAGTCGGTTACATAATTACCGTGATAGACTACTTGACAAGATGGGTAGAGGCAGAACCAATTACAGATTGCAACACAGAGAATATGTGTGATTCTTATTCGAGAACATAGTTACAAGGTTTGGGTTTCCTAAAGAAATGATGAGCAACCAGGGGACTCGCTTTTTGAGCATGTCAATTGCAACATTAACAAAATATTTCTAGATTCGACATCAAAAGAGCACACCATATCACCTGCAAGCTAATGGAATTGTGGAGGCCTTCAATAAGATATTAGAGAATGCATTGACCAAGGTCTACAATGTAGGATGGGATGAATGGGATTTAAGGATCCCTGCAGTGTTATGGGATTATAGAACTACGTGAAAGAAGTTGACAAGACAAACACCCTTTAGATTAGCATATGGTTAGGAAGCAGTAATTCCCATGGACTTCCTAGTACCGAGCATGCACATTGTTGCGATGACAGACCTTATGGATTTCGACGCAGTAGAAGAAAGGCTATAACAGTTACTAATGTTAGAGGAAGATCAATTTATTGCAGGATTCCATCAGCTAGTACAAAAGGCACGTGAAAAGGAATGGAATGATAGACATGTCCAGTAGAAGAAATTCCAAAAATAAGATCCAATATTTCTCTATGACAGTAAGTTCTTACAACACACAGGAAATTTTAGGATGCACTAGCTAGGACCATACATGATCATACATGTGACTGATGTAGGTAATATTCAGTTAGAATAGTTGGATGGACAATTCATTGAAGGACTAGTGAATGGTAGTCGACTGAAACTATATAGGGACGATCGTCCTTCGGTACACTAGAGGATCTCTTCATAATACTTTGTATCATAGTGTACTATAGCAAGAAAAGGTATAAAAATAAAGAAAAAGAAAGTAAAACAAGAAAAAGTATGAAAAGGGTTCAGGAAAGGAGTCGAAGGTTGAGAAGTCTACGAAGTTAAGGTTAGAGGAAAAGTAGGAAAATGTTGCACCAGAGAAAGAATAAGGAAGAATAATGCACATAAGAAGGAGGCAAGATTGTGCAGAAGGAAGAGATCATGTAGAGAGACAAGATTGTGTAGATTACAACTAAGAGAATTTAATATAATCCATGATGGGACATGCAGTAAAGAGCTACCATGATGGTGAAGTAGTGGCGCTACGTAACATTAAATGCAGAAGATCATGACAAATTGCAGATTCGACCAGACAATTCGTTGAAGATACAAAGTAATAGAGCATTAAAATCAAATAATGAATGCCAACCACTAGTGTATTACATGGAAATCTTAGGCATGAAGGGAAGTTACAACTAGCAATGCAATATAAAAGCATACAAAGGGACAACAAGGGAAGTTTATTTTCAGTTAGATTTTGCATACCGAGCCAAGTTTTAGAGATGAATATACAGAGCCAAAGTTATAGATCCGAACTTCAAAACAGAGTTACAGAGCACCAGTCGAAGAAGAAGATGCCACCACCAAAAGCAACAGGAGCATCAGCATCAGTACCAAAGAAACCATGCGGTCAACCCGCAACATTGTCGGCAGTAGAAGAGACATAGGAAGCATCGTCCTCAGTAGAAACATTCCATAGGGATTATATCCGACCAAGAAATCCATCTGTGAAGCACGTCAATTTATAGAAGAATGCAAATTACCCGCTAGTGGAACCACCAATTCCAAAGGGAATCATTGTGGAAGGGGATATGTTAGGGTTGATACTAGCACTGAAAAAATAGTTACCAACTTAACGAGAACTCTACAGAGTTCTCATTTTTGGGGGGGTCNATTTATTTTCAAATTATTCAATTTTTTTTTTACTTTTTTCTCAATGGTGTTTTTTCATCTATTTCCAAACTTTTCTATTTTTTTTTATTATTTTTTTTATTCAATGGTGTTTTTAATCATATTTCCATGCTTCATCCAATGTTAAAAATGTTGTACACCATTTAATTTTTTTAAATTAAGATTTTTCATATAATTATGTGTCCTTAATTAAGTTATGGTTCCATACATTTTAAATATAGTGAAAAATATCATTTTTAACACATTTTTTTTTACCTTACTTCAATACATAGAAAATAATTGTAGTTAAATAACATTATTTTTAAATATTTAGCAAAAAAATATAATTCATTTTTTTTGATCAATTAAAAACTAAAAAAAATAAGAAAACAAACAAAATTGAAATTTAAAAAACAAAAACATTTTAAAAACAAATTTATATGAGCAAA
>SNQJ01S0124738.1:26566-39892 GCA_010110895.2 Picea sitchensis | reverse complement strand
CTGGTAAATCATACAAAAGAATGGGCACTAAAGGCCTGAACAAATTGACACATTCACATGGAAATTAACCAACCAGAACTAAAAGATTCCATATTCAATTACAACTCTTACATGAGATTGTGCTTCCAAACAAGCTTCAGCAAAATGCTTGTGCACAACCAATGATGGATAGCTTTAGTTTGGAGTGTCTTCAAAGAACCTTTCAGATATAAAAGGAGGTGGCGGCAAGCTTGCTACACATTTGAACTGTCATGGCAAAAACAATAAAAAAAAATTATAAACCTTATTCAGGGTAGCCATCTGCGCGCATGTAATCATCATAGCTTCTAAGTATCGGATTAAACAAAGCATTAAATTCCCAAACAACATATATGAAAGCGTACCTTGTGTTGTTGATATTTTTCCCTTATTGCAACCAATGTACTGCCTTTTCGATTCATTTGTACATTATAGATTGCCATTACACACTCCTTAAGTTGCGATGCCTTGTATCCTGTATAATGCGCCAAAGTTGGATTCTGCATATCACAACATTACAGAGTTATGCCCACGCATAAAACAAACATAAAACAGTACAATAGTAAATTCAGGGTGTAGACAATACCCATGGATGTGTTACAAAATCAAGAGTCAACCGAGAAAGAAATACAGTTGAGGCTGCTATCAAGGATGGCAGGTATTGGAGAAAACCGCATTCCATGAGTGTCAACTCTGCCAAATAATTGGCTAAAAACTCCATATGCAAAGTCGGTGACTGTCCAGAAGTATTTCAATTTAATAAAAATAAGCACGAGTACAGAATAAAAAAGACTCCAGATCAACAACTGGGTGCATGTAGGTACCATACATATCAAGATAGACCACAACTACATTATTAAAACCTGGCATTGATACTGACCTTATTCCCTGCTTGGGAAGCTCGTACAAAGCGCCTGTTCAAAACCATACCAGTAAGACAAGAACAAGATAGATAAAATAACATATAGCTAGTAAAAATTATTAAAGGTAGATGCCCACAGAAATAACATACCTGAGAAAACTCTTTGTTGTAGGTATTGTCATATCAAAGTTCAAGAAGGTTAAAATTTTCCTCTCCATTGACAACATCTACAGAGTTGAGTTTCATCATGGATGAGTTAAGATACAGGGTACATTATAAACTACAACCTAACACCATTGAACCGTATGCAATAATCTATAACATGACTGTTGCAAGTACCACTAGCACCAAATGAATAACAAAAGCACACGTTCTTTTTCCTCTAATCTTATATTTAATCAAGTTCAAAGCTATGTTCAAAATTGACATGTTAGAATTTTATTAACATGTTGTCATGAGAGTTAAATAAAGTAGACAAGAAATTCTTGCAAAATAACAGGACAATGCGAAACTTTGTGACATTAGCTGACGCTTACTTCGCCTGATACTCAAAAAGTAAGCTTTCATAAATTATACACTGTGCATGCTTTGGGATCATTATAGCATCTAAGGGACCATGGAATACCAATTAGAAAAAGAAGATTGTATTGTTATAAAAATACAATCAAAGCAAACAAATTGCTTACTTGGAAAAAGAAGACCATCAATGATAAAATAAAAACTACTTTACATACTCCTTATTCCAAAAATGAAAGCATTAAAAAATCATGGAATAAATAAATGTGAGTTATACAATGAAATGTTGAGGATGAATGACAGACCATCAATAATAAAATAAAAACTATTTCAGATACTCCTTACTCCAAAAACGGAAGCATTATAAACTCATGGAATAAATAAATATATGAGTTATGCAATGAAAAGTTGAGGATGAATTACTAGTGCAATGTTATGCTATGATTGTTTGTTGACACAGCACATACATTATAATTAATAAGTAGTACTTTATAAGGTTCAATTTCAATAAGGATTTTTCAGTCAATAATCGCCTGAAAATAGTAGTCAAACATGTGATTGTATTAAAAAGAAATTATGTTAAATTATTTAATGATCTATATAAGAAAATAAATTAAAATTTATTTTTTTATTTTTTAAATGTTTCAATATAATTATTAATTATTTGGAGTATTATTAATAATATAATCTTAAATAAATTATTATAATAACATTTACATTAATTGTATTAAATATTATTCATATAATTTTAGATAGAATATTTTAATAAAGTAATTTTTATTTTTGTCAATTAGGTTTAGATGGGATGATTAGATGAAATGATTGTTATCCTTTTCACCCAAGTTGAATTTCCATAAATAATAAGTAGCATGTTCAGTTGAATTTCGATAAGTAATAAGTAGCATGTTCAGCTATTTACTAACTACCCAAATAATACATCAATAGACACACCCAAGTTCAATTCCCACAAGTAATAAGATGTTTAATTATTCACTAACTAACCAAATAATACATTACAATGGACCTAAAAGAGTGTATATTTAGTGAAGAAAGTTGCAGATACCTCTTCTCTTGTGTATGTATTATCTGTGATATAACAGAATTCTTCCACTTGAGGAGGGCAGACTTCCTCGTATTTCCTACATGAGAATATATAAATTAGGCCACATTGTATCCCATAAAACCAAATTCACTGGTTATGATATCCCTAAATTGACAGAAAATAAAACTCACGAGGCAATTAGCATGCAAGAGACTCCCAGAAGTTGCAATTTGTGTCTACTGGTTGGATTTGCGGAGAGATAACGATCAATGTAAGATACTGTTAAGTAAAGTGTGTCAGGGACAAGCTTATACTCCTCGCTAACCTGCTAACATGAAATAAGTTTGAGTAGGGTATTTAAACATATACAAATGTTGCATCAACCATAAAATGGTACTAACGAGGGTCGGCTTAGACTAAAATTGAAAACTGAATGGCTATGACCACATACCTCTATCAGCCAATCAACGAGAATTCCTCGCATGTTTGGGGTGATGTCATTCTGTACAGTATCCATGAAATTTGCCGAAGGCCTGCTCTTCAACTGGAACCAATATCCGTGAAACTGTTAGTCAACAAATGCCCCTTTTCTTTTCTCAATAGATCCATCTGGTCAATTGATATTGTATGATGTGGGCATAATGTAAGTACGATGGTCTGTATAAAAAATGCATAACAATGCAAAGGTTTACTTGTATTATATTGTGTTTTAAGGCTACAGATGAGATAGAATATAGAATCCACACCTCTGCATTTCGCAAATACTTGTAAATATCTTCGACATAAGTAGTACACATTTGAGGATCTGTGTGGTCCTTGTCTATGTCTGTATGTTTCGAACGGCTTTCTGTGTTGGAGCTTTCCCCCTGCTTTGCCTTTGGAGGTACGCCTGAAGGACGACCAAGTTAAAGATTTACAAAAAAACAGATTTATCATATAAGCATTGATTCAAGGAGGAATGAGTTTATGTTTCGGGGTTCGTGCTCTACCTGGTAATGATCGTTGCTCTGCTAATTTTGCAGCTGGAGGCTTTTGACATTCCGAATGATTGGAACTATGATCAGCGAAAGGATCCAATTCCAGATGAATTTCAGCTTTAACTGTTTTAGTTAAAGTTCTTGCCTCTTTTTTCTTGTTGCGAGCCCTCCCTTTGATGTTAGGATTGGGAGCATCAACCTATGGCATCGATATCTTTGAATCAGAACAATTTTACTTGGAGTAAAAGGAGAGCTAGACTATTGCTAAACAGATTATAAAAATAAAAGAAAATCGTATATAAAAATCTCTGTAAAACTAACTTTGTATGATTCTTGCACTTCAAACATCAAATCCAGTTAAGGCTTAAATAATTGGAATAAGATGAGGAGAATCGCATGTCAGAACCAAACCTGGTGTTTTGCTTCTGCCAAGCAATCGATCGCGGGAGCATGAAGATTTGTGACATCGCCTAAAACTGCGCGCCTTTTAGGCTGAAAACCACTTTCATTGGCAGCAAGATCATCCACTGCGGCTCGCTTAGGAGCTCTTTTTCTGGATTTCTTCTCATCTGCTTGCGATTGAATCACGGCAGCAGCAGCAGCTTTCGAACCATAGGCAGCTCGAGCTCGAGTAATGCGGACGCAATTTTCCTGTGCCCCTGACATCTTTGATCTCTCCTCCAAAAACAGGATCCGCTAACAGACGGAGCACTCGCAATCCCTCCTTGTAAACAACATTAACAATTGATCCGTCTATATGATTTGTTAACTTCTCGACATCAAGGGCCTTTTGCCATTCACTGGAGCAATAGATTGCCAAAAATAGCGAAATGCCACTAAAATGAGAACTTGACAGAGTATTTACAGTAGTGCACCACGGAGAGCAAAGTTTTCTTCAAGAAATAAGGACTTGTGTGAAATCTTGTAAAAAACTAAGAAACCCTTGGACAAATCCGCAGTGCTACTCCAGGGAAAACAATGTTTACAGTGAAAGCCGTGCAAAGATTATCAGGGTTTGAAGGCAAGAAATGCAGGTGGTGAAATGTCAGCTTACCAGTAATGGCCGCCAATATAGCAGCTGAGAGCGATCGTCTGAATTTCGCCGAACGTACTGTGGCGAGGATCAAATAGAGGAAGAGAGGAAGGATATTTAGGTTATGGATGGAAGCAATATCTGGTTAGCGATGGCTGTTATCCCAAAACTTCCCTCCCATTTTTTGTGTGGATTCAAGAGCCCGCCTAATTTTGAATTCAATCACTGACGGGAAACCGCTTTTGATGGGCGGTGGTCTTCGTCGTCTCCTCTATCTGTTCACTGTGAAACCGCGGATTCATCCTAAAAAGCCCCACGTGTAGACAGTAAACGGGCGCGTTCTGCAAAATTCAAATTTGACTTTACCCCCACATCCTCTTCCGCGCCCCAAACACTGCTTGCTTTGGTTGTGGGCAAACCCTTCTATTTCCTCTTCTTGTGAGTGCAGCGCTGGAATTTGACTCTCACTTTACCTTTTTTCAATATTACTTGTAAAAATATTATTTGTTTAGTAAATATATGAGTTATATATATTTTAAAATATGACATAAAAACCATTCACCTAACTTATAACATATTCGATTTGAACTTGTGGTTTTTAAGGGGAAACACATGTTCTTTAAGTTTTTATAAGATTTGGGTAGAGTGAGGTGCTTGTAGTGACCACCTATCTAAATAGCCCACATAAAAGGGATGGGTTGGAATATTTTGTAAGTTTTGTAATATATATATTTTTAATATGTATATTTTAATCGAGAGAAAAATGTATGTGTAAATTTATGTAAATTATGTGTATCTTTACTCTTATATGAGAAAAAACATTTGTCATTGACTTGGTGGAGGAGTTGTAAAATGTATAATTGAGCTTAACTCCAAAACATGGTAAGGATTTTGTGTATTCACTAGCATATTAAGGAAGTCATGGCTTGACAGGTGTTTTTATTGTCTATTTTATATTTGGAAGGTTTGCACTTCAATGAGTTTGGTCTCTCCTAGTGCTTATAGATCCAAAGTTAAGATGGATGCACGTTGATTCCAATGTCGTGTGGTTGCATCAAAATATATTTTTAATCAAAAAATTAAAAAAACATCATGAAACGTACATCGTTAAGAAGGTAAATAACAACAAAGTAACAATGTTCAAGGATGAAGAAGATGAATAATAACAAAGTGATATGATGAACACAAAAAAACATCATGAAACGTACATCGTTAAGAAGGTAAATAACAACAAAGTAACAATGTTCAAGGATGAAGAAGATGAATAATAACAAAGTGATATGATGAACACATTCAATAACATATATATTGCATAGTAATTGGTCTCATCTTGTGTTATTCAACTTTTCTCTTAGACACACTTGCACACTTTCACGTTTTGTCATGTCAATCATATGAAAATAGAGGTTGAAATCGAAGACCATCCAAACCTTTAACTCGAGTTATTGCAGTAAATGTGAGACCTTGTTGCTCTTTTTTTCCAATATTAATAATAGTTTTTTCTTATGCCAATCCCCGTGACTTGTGAATTGTTAATTCTATAGCAAGTCTTAATGGAATTTACCCAAATATACCTCTTTTGATAGGAATAATAGGGACAGTCAGAGAATCCCATGGAACTCTCACATGAATAAGAAACTTGATTTCCCTTAAATGAAGAGGAAATATACAAACTCATATTGGTCATAGTTAATGGAGCCTTTGCCAAAGAAACTAAAGTTGGGGATATTCTTGTTCCACTACTTGAGTTGAGGTAGTGAGGAATCCCTCTAAATGTGTTCTCCAAACTAAACCACGGATCTCATTTCCTTGGAAATATGTTTCATTTCCTAGTTTCATAATACAAACTCCAAAGTTGAGACGATGAAAGAAAGAAACATGCAAAAAAAGGTATTGACGATATGTCTACTTGATTGTTTTGCATTGGAAAATCAATGAATCAAATTGTTTTGCACTATATCGCTACTAAAATTAATGCATTGGATCTTGAATTAGCCAAAGACTGACCCCAAGGGGACAAAGACTTATGATCCCTAGAACTAGTTCTTTAAATGCTTCAACCAATTTAAGAGAGATGAAAATAGGGAGGGGGACAAACACTTATGATCCCTCCTAGGGATTCAACAAGAACAAGGTAAAATGCAATAACAATTAGCATTTACAACAATATGACATGTAATAACACTTGAACTTGAAGAAGAATACTTACTCATCCAAGTCATTATGCAAGAGAAACCCTAGCTCAACATTCATCCATCCAAAACAAGAGAAGACATCCACAATAGCATGCTCCAAAGGTGCACACAAGTAGACTAGGGCAAAAAAGAGATAAGAGAGAAGAAGTAGCAGTGATCTCACACAAAAGTGAGTTATATTTGATTCAAAATGAGCACTAGCCTCTTAACATGAGGCAACCCTAACGCATATGTCCACATAATGATCTAAAACAACAATAATTCATGATACAAGTGGGGTTGACCCCTCAAGTAGGCTCTAACAATGACAAATACATGCTAATAAACCAAAGTGTGCCCTTTAAAGTCACATGTGTGGGTGATGTCATGCTCTAAGAGGGTGAAGAAAGCCTCCCATAGCCACGTGTCATCATCAGGGGTCATGTCACATCATCAAGGACCCAAGCCATCCAATGGTGTCCCAATGGCAAGCAAGCCTCAACATCATCAGGAAACCCTAGCGCATGATGTCATCATCATGGAGCTCAACGTCTAGGGTGAAAAAGGCCAACGTCCAAGGTGGAAAGGAATCTCATCAACTCTCCAAGGGGTGCCCAACCATCTTCAAGTGCAACATCCTCCATTCAAAGCCTAACAATTCTTCGGGGTGCACTGTCTAGAGTGTGGGTTTCCTGCCCATCTATTTGCCAACATGACCATATCTACAAAATGAAGGCTCATATGTCCATCGTCTAGGGTCCACGAGGTGTGAGAGGACGTGTCTAAGTGTGCCAAGTCATCAAATGCTCCAATTCTTTGCATCACACGTGCCATATTTGCATGAAAAGGCACAACGTCTTGGGTGAAAGCATGGGACGTCTTCCAAAGAACCATGTCAAGTGTACCCAAGTCAAACAAATCCATAGAATCAAGTAAGACCATCAATCACAAGGGGCAATAGTCTTTAGAAGCATATAAAGTTATCCATCTACTAATACAAAAGCCAAACAAACAACTCTCAATGGGTATCACTTTCAAACTTCACACAAGTTGAATACTTTATGCAACTTGGCAAGTTTAGGTATGGGAGGGCCATCAAAGGAACCTAACAGGTGTATCAATACCCAAGTAGAGAGATATTTCCCAGAAGAACCCATCAAAGATATGTAATGAATGTGAGGTGGTCATGGGGTTTACTTCTGGGCATGGGGTCATTAACATGCAATAAAATGTATGGGCTCACCTCCATGAGTGCCTTTGTAGAGGGTGCGCTTACCGATTGAGTTACCCTTTCATCGACGCTTTTTGCATTCCAAACCCCTTGTTTGTTTTTTTCTTTATTTTATTCGATTTGAAAGTCCCCTCGAAAAGGCTTCAAGCTTAGCACTTCCTTTGTTGTTTATTCAGAATATATTCAAGTCCTGTTTGATTGATGAATGTGTTTATTCGCATTAGGACTATGGGCGATCGCCATTAATGAGGGAGTAGAGCTCAATTATGGACTATGTCTTCATTGTCTCGTTTCTTTCTTTTTATCAGCCAACTGCAATCTACATATATGCCTTTAGCCCCTTTCTTCTCGTAAGAGAATGAGCTACATGCCCTTTTGGTGTACATGTAACCACATTACCCAAAAGGTGGAAGAATGGAAGGATCAATGATGAAACGGTGGCAAGTATGATCGAGAATGGTACACTACCCCTTTCAAGGAATCACTAGTAGTACCCTTTTTCCCTAGGAGTGATAGCACAGGACTAGGATGCCTAGGATGGCCACCAAGGCGAAACAAGGAAAAAAGCATAACTTTTGAGTTCATGATTCATTATCCAACTTCAACCTATGATCATTACTCAATTGTCCAATGTATTAAATATGACACTTTATATAAAACAAGGACTAATGTACCTCATAGTGTGCCAGAACACCATCTCCCAATGAGCCTTGTTGATTGAGTGTGATGAGCCATGTTAAATAAGAAGAGGCATTTGAGGGGGCTATTGGGTTTCTTTGTGGACATGTTGATCATCATCATCATCAGGATCATTGTCTCCATTGCAGGCCATGAGACATGATCTTCTCTAGTTACCCCTAGGTAGGAGGGGGTAACAAGTAGAATGATTGCTGGGACATAATGCATTGAAGAAAAAACTATTTTCCACCTATAATATTTATTCTTCCAATGTGTTTTCGATTATTGAATGCATTCAGTGTGTAAAAATGGTTAGAATTTCATTAAAAATACAACTTCTATTGCATTAATGTGCATACAACCCTAGGTTACTATGTCGTTGAAAACGATACTTCATGTTTTAATTTTGTAGGAAAGACAATGAAAACATCATGTGAGAAAGTCTAATCAATGCAAATATCCCACTGTATGTACATGACAACAACTGATCTTCTCATTGGCCCACTCTAATACAGAGCACACTACTTTAATAACGCAGAGGTAGAGAAATTTGTTTTCGGTGATGTTCATTGCTAACCTATCTACAAGGTGATTAATTAGTCTCGTATATGAGTAAAATTTCACTTTTCAAACTATTACTTTTTTTGTTGGGAGAATTATAAATTTACATTCTCCTTTGTTATTAGCAATTACATTGATAGGCATTCTTTATTAATTGAAGCAGTTGTTGAATGCATCCATGAATGTGGAATTAGTTAACTGAGATGGTTTAGGTGCACATAGCATGTGTCTCGAAGCTATATTCATGTCTCAATGGTATGATACGTTTCAAACACTATGGCATTTAAGGATAAATAATGTTGCACACACACTCACAATAATATTGTAACTTAGACAATATTAATGTTATGTTTTTTACCTAAACATTGTTTTGATACAATGTATTTGAGCTAGTATTTACATGTAAGTGTTGAAACATAGAAAATATATTTTCTCGCAACTTGGAAACATGGCAAACCCTTGTCTATCATCCAACTCTTGGAACTAATATTCTCAAAACTTGGAAACATGGCAAACCCTTATCTATCATCCAACTATTGGAACTAATATTCTCAAAACTTGGAAACATGGCAAACCCTTATCTATCATCCAACTATTGGAACTGATAGTATCAAAATATGTTGAACTATAGATGAAACTATCTATTAAAATGGAACCTTCCAGTAATTGGTTAATGTTTAAACATTATAATACAACCAACATTGTAAGTCATGTAAACCATGTCACTAGTCACCTCTGCGAGATAGGAAACAAGCGAGAAACCATTGTCAAATGTTACTGAGTAAATTCAGAGAATACACAATGGTGCATACAAACACTTTCTTTTTTTTAACTGAAACTAGGGAAATTTATATTATAAAGGTTATATTGAAGCTAAACAACAAGAGTACATAACAATATTGGCCCAAGTTTCCAAACAAAACAAGCATCTCCTATGTGCCAAAAATAGAGTTTGCAAATGTTCACATTAATACATCCCCAAATTCCTTGCAAGCACACAATCTTAGGAAAACACCTAGTATTATAATTGTTTTACTAAACAAAAATATTAACAAAAAACATGATGATTATTGGCTTCTTCTAGCCTAATGTTGGAAGGAAGAAAGTCTCGATTTCCAAGATTCGTGTCTTCTATCATTTGGTGAATTGTATCTTCCTCCTTGCATTTTACTTGAACTGAATTTGTCGACATCTTCTGATTGGAAGCAACAAATTGAGATCCCTTACTCAAATTAAGGACCATATTTCTCAACATATTGCATTCTTCCTTCGCGATAATTATTTGTTGTTTTTGTTGGACTAGAGTGTTCATAATTCTGGCATTTTGTGAGGTGCATTGAAGCTCATTTTCATGTGCTTTTGTAGTTACAAGGAAGAGAGAGGTTTTGCTTCATTCAATATACCCTTCATGTCTTCAAAGAACTCTTCAAACTTCCTAGGATTCCCTATAGTCCATGGATACGTCACATAGAAAGAAACAAATTTGCTAGCTCCTTACAAGAGTCTTAAGGGGCCCAAACTTCCACTCAAAATGACCTTGAATCCAAGATACAAGAAAAACCCCTCTGCACCACAAACCACACAACACTATGAAGGCACGAATAATCCATTGATTTCTAAAGCTAGATAAACCATAATGACCAATGCGAAACAAAATCGAAAAACCATATCCCCAAGAGTGTTAGGAAATTATACTACCACGCTAAACCTAACATAAGAGAGGAAGACATATTTAAGCTAGAAAACAAGTAACAAAGCAAACTCACAATACACAAAGATTTTACCCTGGAAACCCAAATGGAAAACCAACATTCCTTGAGCTACTTGCTCTGTTGTTGTCTTATTCATTCATAATAAAAAGGTTACACGCCTAACCTTGGTCTACACCTAAGACACAATCAACATCATACCTTCTTTCTTATGCAAGGAAAACTCTGTAGCCAATTCGACTTACATCTACATGGCCAACAACCTCCTGCTAAATATTAGCATGAAGATCATTACAACATAAAAAAATTATATATAGATTATTACAACACACTTTATTTATAGGCTTTACAATAGGAAAAACCCTAAAGAAAGGTGCCCAAAAATGGTTACAGATCCACGCAGATCATTGGCTACAAATCCCATGAATCTCAGGATTTTGTTATAGTTGACTTCCAGTTGGATTACTAGTCGACCTTCATTCGGTCTTGAGTCGGTTGCCACACGACTGCATGTCGACCTCTTGTTGGTTGACCTCTTCAACTTGTTTTCGATTACTTTGACTTTGAATTGGCCCGGCCTGTCCACCTCGACCTTCGAATTTCACTCCCAGTTGATCCACCTTGACTCGACTTTCACTGCAAAGAATATAACAACCCAACATTCTCCCACTTGTTGTCTTCTTTGTTGAGCCAGAAGTTTCCCGAACTTTTGTTCACAGATCCATGGTAGCAATGCCCATTGCCTCTATGCACCAAGAGAAATTTACAACACTCATAGACTTGGTCAAAGAGTCTACTATGTTTTCCAACGTGTCTACTTTCTCTAACAACACCTTGTTGCTTTCCACCATGTCTTTTATGAAATGGTATTGTACATCAATATTCTTAGTCTTATAATGATAATTTAGGTTATTTGCCATAAATATGGCTCTTTGACTATCGCAACCTATCTTCATAGCTCTCTACTCAAACCTGATCCCTAAACAGAACCGTTGTAGCCATACTGCTTCTTTGCTTCCATGAGTGGTTTCCATGTATTCAAGTTTTGTTGTTGATAAGGCTACGATTTTCTGTCGCCTACTCATCCAGCTGATTACTCCACTGAACATCTTGAACACAAATCCACTAGTTGACCTTCGTCGATCCAGATCTCCAACCCAGTCGATGTCGACAAAGTCATGTACATCTACTTCATTGTCATCTCTGGGTTTCCCTTGGTAGCATATAACATAGTCTTTTGTGCCACACAAATACCTGGATATTCTCTTGACAATTGTTCAGTGCTCCTTTCCAGGTGTCGACATGTATCTGCTCAACACTCCCATTGCATGGGCAATGTATGGTCGAGTGCATACCATCACATACATTAGAATACCAACAACACGTGCATAGAGAACACATGTTGTATCCTCTATTTCTTCTTGTGTCTTTGGACATTGTTCTGCAGTTAGCCTTGCTCCCATGGGAATTGACACCTTTACAGGCTTGCAATCTTGCATGTTGAAACATTTCAAAATTGTTTTAATATACTTTTTTTTATTCAACCAGAGCTTTCTAGTTCGATCTCTTTTGATCTCCATCCCTAAGATGGAGTTTGTTGCACCAAGATCCTTCATGTCGAACTTGGAGGATAATTGCTTCTTCACCTCCTTTATTGCATCCATTTTGTTTTCAATCAACAACATGTCATCGACATACAATGCTACATATATGAAATGCCCACCTTCTTCCTTGGAATATATGCAATGATCAACTTTGCTTCTCACAAATCCCAAACTAAGGATGTACGTGTCTAACTTTTGATACCACATCCTTGGTGATTTCTTTAGACCATAAATGGATCTTTTCAATTTGCACACCAAATCTTTCTTGCCCCTTACTACAAATCCTTCAAGCTGTTTCATGTAGATTTCTTCTTCCAGGTTCCCATGTAGGAACATTATCTTCACATCTATTTGTTCTATTTCTAGATCAAATGTTGCAATTAGAGACATTAGTACCCTAATGGAAGTTAATTTTGCAACAGGGGAAAAAATATCACTGAAGTCAACTGCTTCGACTTGGGAATATCCTTTTGCTACCAACTAAGCTTTGAATTTCTTAACTTGACCTGTTGTGTTCATCTTCTTCTTGAATACCCACTTTCTACCGATGAGATTTCTTCCACTAGGTAATTCGACTAAATCCCACGTCTCATTCTTATGCAAGGGTTCCATCTCTTCAACCATGTCTTCCTTCCAGAGTCTACCCTCTGTCGATTCAACTACCTCCCTGACCAAATTGGGCTCCTCGTCAACCGCAATTAACACAAATGTGGAATGGAAGTCAGGTGAACGATACCTTTCGACTGGTTTTCTTACTCATTCAAACCTTCTTACGATCGAGGTCAGTTATTCCATCTCTTCATCTAATTCAGTCGACTCATTTGAATCATCTTCTTCTTTGTTCCTTAGTTCAAACCTCACCTTCTCTGGATTATTCTCTGTTTGAACCACTTCAGACTTAGACTTCCTTCTAACTTATCT